>JAWNOP010000016.1:0-215000 GCA_035045925.1 Drosophila atripex
AAGGTCAAGGTCAAGGTCAAGGTCAAGGTCAAGGTCAAGGTCAAGGTCAAGGTCAAGGTCAAGGTCAAGGTCAAAGTCAAGGTCAAGGTCAAGGTCAAGGTCAAGGTCAAGGTCAAGGTCAAGGTCAAGGTCAAGGTCAAGGTCAAGGTCAAGGTCAAGGTCAAGGTCAAGGTCAAGGTCAAGGTCAAGGTCAAGGTCAAGGTCAAGGTCAAGGTCAAGGTCAAGGTCAAGGTCAAGGTCAAGGTCAAGGTCAAGGTCAAGGTCAAGGTCAAGGTCAAGGTCAAGGTCAAGGTCAAGGTCAAGGTCAAGGTCAAGGTCAAGGTCAAGGTCAAGGTCAAGGTCAAGGTCAAGGTCAAGGTCAAGGTCACGGTCAAGGTCAAGGTCAAGGTCAAGGTCAAGGTCAAGGTCAAGGTCAAGGTCAAGGTCAAGGTCAAGGTCAAGGTCAAGGTCAAGGTCAAGGTCAAGGTCAAGGTCAAGGTCAAGGTCAAGGTCAAGGTCAAGGTCAAGGTCAAGGTCAAGGTCAAGGTCAAGGTCAAGGTCAAGGTCAAAGGTCAAGGTCAAGGTCAAAGGTCAAAGGTCAATGGTCAAAGGTCAAAGGTCGAAGGTCAAGGTCAAGGTCAAGGTCAAGGTCAAGGTCAAGGTCAAGGTCAAGGTCAAGGTCAAGGTCAAGGTCAAGGTCAAGGTCAAGGTCAAGGTCAAGGTCAAGGTCAAGGTCAAGGTCAAGGTCAAGGTCAAGGTCAAGGTCAAGGTCAAGGTCAAGGTCAAGGTCAAGGTCAAGGTCAAGGTCAAGGTCAAGGTCAAGGTCAAGGTCAAGGTCAAGGTCAAGGTCAAGGTCAAGGTCAAGGTCAAGGTCAAGGTCAAGGTCAAGGTCAAGGTCAAGGTCAAGGTCAAGGTCAAGGTCAAGGTCAAGGTCAAGGTCAAGGTCAAGGTCAAGGTCAAGGTCAAGGTCAAGGTCAAGGTCAAGGTCAAGGTCAAGGTCAGAGTCAAGGTCAAGGTCAAGGTCAAGGTCAAGGTCAAGGTCAAGGTCAACGTCAAGGTCAAGGTCAAGGTCAAGGTCAAGGTCAAGGTCAAGGTCAAGGTCAAGGTCAAGGTCAAGGTCAAGGTCAAGGTCAAGGTCAAGGTCAAGGTCAAAGTCAAGGTCAAGGTCAAGGTCAAAGTCAAGGTCAAGGTCAAGGTCAAGGTCAAGGTCAAGGTCAAGGTCAAGGTCAAGGTCAAGGTCAAGGTCAAGGTCAAGGTCAAGGTCAAAGTCAAGGTCAAAGTCAAGGTCAAAGTCAAGGTCAAGGTCAAGGTCAAGGTCAAGGTCAAGGTCAAGGTCAAGGTCAAGGTCAAGGTCAAGGTCAAGGTCAAGGTCAAGGTCAAGGTCAAGGTCAAGGTCAAGGTCAAGGTCAAGGTCAAGGTCAAAGTCAAGGTCAAGGTCAAGGTCAAGAGTCAAGGTCAAGGTCAAGGTCAAGGTCAAGGTCAAGGTCAAGGTCAAGGTCAAGGTCAAGGTCAAGGTCAAGGTCAAGGTCAAGGTCAAGGTCAAGGTCAAGGTCAAGGTCAAGGTCAAGGTCAAGGTCAAGGTCAAGGTCAAGGTCAAGGTCAAGGTCAAGGTCAAGGTCAAGGTCAAGGTCAAGGTCAAGGTCAAGGTCAAGGTCAAGGTCAAGGTCAAGGTCAAGGTCAAGGTCAAGGTCAAGGTCAAGGTCAAGGTCAAGGTCAAAGTCAAGGTCAAAGTCAAGGTCAAAGTCAAGGTCAAGGTCAAGGTCAAGGTCAAGGTCAAGGTCAAGGTCAAGGTCAAGGTCAAGGTCAAGGTCAAGGTCAAGGTCAAGGTCAAGGTCAAGGTCAAGGTCAAGGTCAAGGTCAAGGTCAAGGTCAAGGTCAAGGTCAAGGTCAAGGTCAAGGTCAAGGTCAAGGTCAAGGTCAAGGTCAAAGGTCAAGGTCAAGGTCAAAGGTCAAAGGTCAATGGTCAAAGGTCAAAGGTCGAAGGTCAAGGTCAAGGTCAAGGTCAAGGTCAAGGTCAAGGTCAAGGTCAAGGTCAAGGTCAAGGTCAAGGTCAAGGTCAAGGTCAAGGTCAAGGTCAAGGTCAAGGTCAAGGTCAAGGTCAAGGTCAAGGTCAAGGTCAAGGTCAAGGTCAAGGTCAAGGTCAAGGTCAAGGTCAAGGTCAAGGTCAAGGTCAAGGTCAAGGTCAAGGTCAAGGTCAAGGTCAAGGTCAAGGTCAAGGTCAAGGTCAAGGTCAAGGTCAAGGTCAAGGTCAAGGTCAAGGTCAAGGTCAAGGTCAAGGTCAAGGTCAAGGTCAAGGTCAAGGTCAAGGTCAAGGTCAAGGTCAAGGTCAAGGTCAAGGTCAAGGTCAAGGTCAAGGTCAAGGTCAAGGTCAAGGACAAGGTCAAGGTCAAGGTCAAGGTCAAGGTCAAGGTCAAGGTCAAGGTCAAGGTCAAGGTCAAGGTCAAGGTCAAGGTCAAGGTCAAAGGTCAAAGGTCAAGGTCAAAGGTCAAAGGTCAAAGGTCAAGGTCAAGGTCAAGGTCAAGGTCAAGGTCAAGGTCAAGGTCAAGGTCAAGGTCAAGGTCAAGGTCAAGGTCAAGGTCAAGGTCAAGGTCAAGGTCAAGGTCAAGGTCAAGGTCAAGGTCAAGGTCAAGGTCAAGGTCAAGGTCAAGGTCAAGGTCAAGGTCAAGGTCAAGGTCAAGGTCAAGGTCAAGGTCAAGGTCAAGGTCAAGGTCAAGGTCAAGGTCAAGGTCAAGGTCAAGGTCAAGGTCAAGGTCAAGGTCAAGGTCAAGGTCAAGGTCAAGGTCAAGGTCAAGGTCAAGGTCAAGGTCAAGGTCAAGGTCAAGGTCAAGGTCAAGGTCAAGGTCAAGGTCAAGGTCAAGGTCAAAGTCAAGGTCAAGGTCAAGGTCAAGGTCAAGGTCAAGGTCAAGGTCAAGGTCAAGGTCAAGGTCAAGGTCAAGGTCAAGGTCAAGGTCAAGGTCAAGGTCAAGGTCAAGGTCAAGGTCAAGGTCAAGGTCAAGGTCAAGGTCAAGGTCAAGGTCAAGGTCAAGGTCAAGGTCAAGGTCAAGGTCAAGGTCAAGGTCAAGGTCAAGGTCAAGGTCAAGGTCAAGGTCAAGGTCAAGGTCAAGGTCAAGGTCAAGGTCAAGGTCAAGGTCAAGGTCAAGGTCAAGGTCAAGGTCAAGGTCAAGGTCAAGGTCAAGGTCAAGGTCAAGGTCAAGGTCAAGGTCAAGGTCAAGGTCAAGGTCAAGGTCAAGGTCAAGGTCAAGGTCAAGGTCAAGGTCAAGGTCAAGGTCAAGGTCAAAGTCAAGGTCAAAGTCAAGGTCAAGGTCAAGGTCAAGGTCAAGGTCAAGGTCAAGGTCAAGGTCAAGGTCAAGGTCAAGGTCAAGGTCAAGGTCAAGGTCAAGGTCAAGGTCAAGGTCAAGGTCAAGGTCAAGGTCAAGGTCAAGGTCAAGGTCAAGGTCAAGGTCAAAGTCAAGGTCAAAGTCAAGGTCAAGGTCAAGGTCAAGGTCAAAGGTCAAGGTCAAGGTCAAGGTCAAGGTCAAGGTCAAGGTCAAGGTCAAGGTCAAGGTCAAGGTCAAAGTCAAGGTCAAAGTCAAGGTCAAAGTCAAGGTCAAGGTCAAGGTCAAGGTCAAGGTCAAGGTCAAGGTCAAGGTCAAGGTCAAGGTCAAGGTCAAGGTCAAGGTCAAGGTCAAGGTCAAGGTCAAGGTCAAGGTCAAGGTCAAGGTCAAGGTCAAGGTCAAGGTCAAGGTCAAGGTCAAGGTCAAGGTCAAGGTCAAGGTCAAGGTCAAGGTCAAGGTCAAGGTCAAGGTCAAGGTCAAGGTCAAGGTCAAGGTCAAGGTCAAAGGTCAAGGTCAAGGTCAAGGTCAAGGTCAAGGTCAAGGTCAAGGTCAAGGTCAAGGTCAAGGTCAAGGTCAAGGTCAAGGTCAAGGTCAAGGTCAAGGTCAAGGTCAAAGGTCAAAGGTCAAGGTCAAGGTCAAAGGTCAAAGGTCAAAGGTCAAAGGTCAAGGTCAAAGGTCAAGGTCAAGGTCAAGGTCAAGGTCAAGGTCAAGGTCAAGGTCAAGGTCAAGGTCAAGGTCAAGGTCAAGGTCAAGGTCAAGGTCAAGGTCAAGGTCAAGGTCAAGGTCAAGGTCAAGGTCAAGGTCAAGGTCAAGGTCAAGGTCAAGGTCAAGGTCAAGGTCAAGGTCAAGGTCAAGGTCAAGGTCAAGGTCAAGGTCAAGGTCAAGGTCAAAGGTCAAAGGTCAAGGTCAAGGTCAAAGGTCAAAGGTCAAAGGTCAAGGTCAAGGTCAAAGGTCAAGGTCAAGGTCAAGGTCAAGGTCAAGGTCAAGGTCAAGGTCAAGGTCAAGGTCAAGGTCAAGGTCAAGGTCAAGGTCAAGGTCAAGGTCAAGGTCAAGGTCAAGGTCAAGGTCAAGGTCAAGGTCAAGGTCAAGGTCAAGGTCAAGGTCAAGGTCAAGGTCAAGGTCAAGGTCAAGGTCAAGGTCAAGGTCAAGGTCAAGGTCAAGGTCAAGGTCAAGGTCAAGGTCAAGGTCAAGGTCAAGGTCAAGGTCAAGGTCAAGGTCAAGGTCAAGGTCAAGGTCAAGGTCAAGGTCAAGGTCAAGGTCAAGGTCAAGGTCAAGGTCAAGGTCAAGGTCAAGGTCAAGGTCAAGGTCAAGGTCAAAGGTCAAAGGTCAAGGTCAAGGTCAAAGGTCAAAGGTCAAGGTCAAGGTCAAGGTCAAGGTCAAGGTCAAGGTCAAGGTCAAGGTCAAGGTCAAGGTCAAGGTCAAGGTCAAGGTCAAGGTCAAGGTCAAGGTCAAGGTCAAGGTCAAGGTCAAGGTCAAGGTCAAGGTCAAGGTCAAGGTCAAGGTCAAGGTCAAGGTCAAGGTCAAGGTCAAGGTCAAGGTCAAGGTCAAGGTCAAGGTCAAGGTCAAGGTCAAGGTCAAGGTCAAGGTCAAGGTCAAGGTCAAGGTCAAGGTCAAGGTCAAAGGTCAAAGGTCAAGGTCAAGGTCAAGGTCAAGGTCAAGGTCAAGGTCAAGGTCAAGGTCAAGGTCAAGGTCAAGGTCAAGGTCAAGGTCAAGGTCAAGGTCAAGGTCAAGGTCAAGGTCAAGGTCAAGGTCAAGGTCAAGGTCAAGGTCAAGGTCAAGGTCAAGGTCAAGGTCAAGGTCAAGGTCAAGGTCAAGGTCAAGGTCAAGGTCAAGGTCAAGGTCAAGGTCAAGGTCAAGGTCAAGGTCAAGGTCAAGGTCAAGGTCAAGGTCAAGGTCAAGGTCAAGGTCAAGGTCAAGGTCAAGGTCAAGGTCAAGGTCAAGGTCAAGGTCAAGGTCAAGGTCAAGGTCAAGGTCAAGGTCAAGGTCAAGGTCAAGGTCAAGGTCAAGGTCAAGGTCAAGGTCAAGGTCAAGGTCAAGGTCAAGGTCAAGGTCAAGGTCAAGGTCAAGGTCAAGGTCAAGGTCAAGGTCAAGGTCAAGGTCAAGGTCAAGGTCAAGGTCAAGGTCAAGGTCAAGGTCAAGGTCAAGGTCAAGGTCAAGGTCAAGGTCAAGGTCAAGGTCAAGGTCAAGGTCAAGGTCAAGGTCAGAGTCAAGGTCAAGGTCAAGGTCAAGGTCAAGGTCAAGGTCAAGGTCAAGGTCAAGGTCAAGGTCAAGGTCAAGGTCAAGGTCAAGGTCAAGGTCAAGGTCAAGGTCAAGGTCAAGGTCAAGGTCAAGGTCAAGGTCAAGGTCAAGGTCAAGGTCAAGGTCAAGGTCAAGGTCAAGGTCAAGGTCAAGGTCAAGGTCAAGGTCAAGGTCAGAGTCAAGGTCAAGGTCAAGGTCAAGGTCAAGGTCAAGGTCAAGGTCAAGGTCAAGGTCAAGGTCAAGGTCAAGGTCAAGGTCAAGGTCAAGGTCAAGGTCAAGGTCAAGGTCAAGGTCAAGGTCAAGGTCAAGGTCAAGGTCAAGGTCAAGGTCAAGGTCAAGGTCAAGGTCAAGGTCAAGGTCAAGGTCAAGGTCAAGGTCAAGGTCAAGGTCAAGGTCAAGGTCAAGGTCAAGGTCAAGGTCAAGGTCAAGGTCAAGGTCAAGGTCAAGGTCAAGGTCAAGGTCAAGGTCAAGGTCAAGGTCAAGGTCAAGGTCAAGGTCAAGGTCAAGGTCAAGGTCAAGGTCAAGGTCAAGGTCAAGGTCAAGGTCAAGGTCAAGGTCAAGGTCAAGGTCAAGGTCAAGGTCAAGGTCAAGGTCAAGGTCAAGGTCAAGGTCAAGGTCAAGGTCAAGGTCAAGGTCAAGGTCAAGGTCAAGGTCAAGGTCAAGGTCAAGGTCAAGGTCAAGGTCAAGGTCAAGGTCAAGGTCAAGGTCAAGGTCAAGGTCAAGGTCAAGGTCAAGGTCAAGGTCAAGGTCAAGGTCAAGGTCAAGGTCAAGGTCAAGGTCAAGGTCAAGGTCAAGGTCAAGGTCAAGGTCAAGGTCAAGGTCAAGGTCAAGGTCAAGGTCAAGGTCAAGGTCAAGGTCAAGGTCAAGGTCAAGGTCAAGGTCAAGGTCAAGGTCAAGGTCAAGGTCAAGGTCAAGGTCAAGGTCAAGGTCAAGGTCAAGGTCAAGGTCAAGGTCAAGGTCAAGGTCAAGGTCAAGGTCAAGGTCAAGGTCAAGGTCAAGGTCAAGGTCAAGGTCAAGGTCAAGGTCAAGGTCAAGGTCAAGGTCAAGGTCAAGGTCAAGGTCAAGGTCAAGGTCAAGGTCAAGGTCAAGGTCAAGGTCAAGGTCAAGGTCAAGGTCAAGGTCAAGGTCAAGGTCAAGGTCAAGGTCAAGGTCAAGGTCAAGGTCAAGGTCAAGGTCAAGGTCAAGGTCAAGGTCAAGGTCAAGGTCAAGGTCAAGGTCAAGGTCAAGGTCAAGGTCAAGGTCAAGGTCAAGGTCAAGGTCAAGGTCAAGGTCAAGGTCAAGGTCAAGGTCAAGGTCAAGGTCAAGGTCAAGGTCAAGGTCAAGGTCAAGGTCAAGGTCAAGGTCAAGGTCAAGGTCAAGGTCAAGGTCAAGGTCAAGGTCAAGGTCAAGGTCAAGGTCAAGGTCAAGGTCAAGGTCAAGGTCAAGGTCAAGGTCAAGGTCAAGGTCAAGGTCAAGGTCAAGGTCAAGGTCAAGGTCAAGGTCAAGGTCAAGGTCAAGGTCAAGGTCAAGGTCAAGGTCAAGGTCAAGGTCAAGGTCAAGGTCAAGGTCAAGGTCAAGGTCAGAGTCAAGGTCAAGGTCAAGGTCAAGGTCAAGGTCAAGGTCAAGGTCAAGGTCAAGGTCAAGGTCAAGGTCAAGGTCAAGGTCAAGGTCAAGGTCAAGGTCAAGGTCAAGGTCAAGGTCAAAGTCAAGGTCAAGGTCAAGGTCAAGGTCAAGGTCAAGGTCAAGGTCAAGGTCAAGGTCAAGGTCAAGGTCAAGGTCAAGGTCAAGGTCAAGGTCAAGGTCAAGGTCAAGGTCAAGGTCAAGGTCAAGGTCAAGGTCAAGGTCAAGGTCAAGGTCAAGGTCAAGGTCAAGGTCAAGGTCAAGGTCAAGGTCAAGGTCAAGGTCAAGGTCAAGGTCAAGGTCAAGGTCAAGGTCAAGGTCAAGGTCAAGGTCAAGGTCAAGGTCAAGGTCAAGGTCAAGGTCAAGGTCAAGGTCAAGGTCAAGGTCAAGGTCAAGGTCAAGGTCAAGGTCAAGGTCAAGGTCAAGGTCAAGGTCAAGGTCAAGGTCAAGGTCAAGGTCAAGGTCAAGGTCAAGGTCAAGGTCAAGGTCAAGGTCAAGGTCAAGGTCAAGGTCAAGGTCAAGGTCAAGGTCAAGGTCAAGGTCAAGGTCAAGGTCAAAGGTCAAGGTCAAGGTCAAGGTCAAAGGTCAAAGGTCAAAGGTCAAAGGTCAAAGGTCAAGGTCAAGGTCAAGGTCAAGGTCAAGGTCAAGGTCAAGGTCAAGGTCAAGGTCAAGGTCAAGGTCAAGGTCAAGGTCAAGGTCAAGGTCAAGGTCAAGGTCAAGGTCAAGGTCAAGGTCAAGGTCAAGGTCAAGGTCAAGGTCAAGGTCAAGGTCAAGGTCAAGGTCAAGGTCAAGGTCAAGGTCAAGGTCAAGGTCAAGGTCAAGGTCAAGGTCAAGGTCAAGGTCAAGGTCAAGGTCAAGGTCAAGGTCAAGGTCAAGGTCAAG
This sequence comes from Drosophila atripex, assembly GCA_035045925.1. Lineage (NCBI taxonomy): Eukaryota > Metazoa > Arthropoda > Insecta > Diptera > Drosophilidae > Drosophila > Drosophila atripex. Next base: position 8,013 of record JAWNOP010000016.1, read on the forward strand.
GTCAAGGTCAAGGTCAAGGTCAAGGTCAAGGTCAAGGTCAAGGTCAAGGTCAAGGTCAAGGTCAAGGTCAAGGTCAAGGTCAAGGTCAAAGTCAAGGTCAAAGTCAAGGTCAAGGTCAAGGTCAAGGTCAAGGTCAAGGTCAAGGTCAAGGTCAAGGTCAAGGTCAAGGTCAAGGTCAAGGTCAAGGTCAAGGTCAAGGTCAAGGTCAAGGTCAAGGTCAAGGTCAAGGTCAAGGTCAAGGTCAAGGTCAGGGTCAAGGTCAAGGTCAAGGTCAGAGTCAAGGTCAAGGTCAAGGTCAAGGTCAAGGTCAAGGTCAAGGTCAAGGTCAAGGTCAAGGTCAAGGTCAAGGTCAAGGTCAAGGTCAAAGTCAAGGTCAGAGTCAAGGTCAAAGTCAAGGTCAAGGTCAAGGTCAAGGTCAAGGTCAAGGTCAAGGTCAAGGTCAAGGTCAAGGTCAAGGTCAAGGTCAAGGTCAAGGTCAAGGTCAAGGTCAAGGTCAAGGTCAAGGTCAAGGTCAAGGTCAAGGTCAAGGTCAAGGTCAAGGTCAAGGTCAAGGTCAAGGTCAAGGTCAAGGTCAAGGTCAAGGTCAAGGTCAAGGTCAAGGTCAAGGTCAAGGTCAAGGTCAAGGTCAAGGTCAAGGTCAAGGTCAAGGTCAAGGTCAAGGTCAAGGTCAAGGTCAAGGTCAAGGTCAAGGTCAAGGTCAAGGTCAAGGTCAAGGTCAAGGTCAAGGTCAAGGTCAAGGTCAAGGTCAAGGTCAAGGTCAAGGTCAAGGTCAAGGTCAAGGTCAAGGTCAAGGTCAAGGTCAAGGTCAAGGTCAAGGTCAAGGTCAAGGTCAAGGTCAAGGTCAAGGTCAAGGTCAAGGTCAAGGTCAAGGTCAAGGTCAAGGTCAAGGTCAAGGTCAAGGTCAAGGTCAAGGTCAAGGTCAAGGTCAAGGTCAAGGTCAAGGTCAAGGTCAAGGTCAAGGTCAAGGTCAAGGTCAAGGTCAAGGTCAAGGTCAAGGTCAAGGTCAAGGTCAAGGTCAAAGGTCAAGGTCAAGGTCAAAGGTCAAAGGTCAAGGTCAAAGGTCAAAGGTCAAAGGTCAAGGTCAAGGTCAAGGTCAAGGTCAAGGTCAAGGTCAAGGTCAAGGTCAAGGTCAAGGTCAAGGTCAAGGTCAAGGTCAAGGTCAAGGTCAAGGTCAAGGTCAAGGTCAAGGTCAAGGTCAAGGTCAAGGTCAAGGTCAAAGTCAAGGTCAAGGTCAAGGTCAAGGTCAAGGTCAAGGTCAAGGTCAAGGTCAAGGTCAAGGTCAAGGTCAAGGTCAAGGTCAAGGTCAAGGTCAAGGTCAAGGTCAAGGTCAAGGTCAAGGTCAAGGTCAAGGTCAAGGTCAAGGTCAAGGTCAAGGTCAAGGTCAAGGTCAAGGTCAAGGTCAAGGTCAAGGTCAAGGTCAAGGTCAAGGTCAAGGTCAAGGTCAAGGTCAAGGTCAAGGTCAAGGTCAAGGTCAAGGTCAAGGTCAAGGTCAAGGTCAAGGTCAAGGTCAAGGTCAAGGTCAAGGTCAAGGTCAAAGGTCAAAGGTCAAGGTCAAAGGTCAAAGGTCAAAGGTCAAAGGTCAAAGGTCAAAGGTCAAGGTCAAGGTCAAGGTCAAGGTCAAGGTCAAGGTCAAGGTCAAGGTCAAGGTCAAGGTCAAGGTCAAGGTCAAGGTCAAGGTCAAGGTCAAGGTCAAGGTCAAGGTCAAGGTCAAGGTCAAGGTCAAGGTCAAGGTCAAGGTCAAGGTCAAGGTCAAGGTCAAGGTCAAGGTCAAGGTCAAGGTCAAGGTCAAGGTCAAGGTCAAGGTCAAGGTCAAGGTCAAGGTCAAGGTCAAGGTCAAGGTCAAGGTCAAGGTCAAGGTCAAGGTCAAGGTCAAGGTCAAGGTCAAGGTCAAGGTCAAGGTCAAGGTCAAGGTCAAGGTCAAGGTCAAAGTCAAGGTCAAAGTCAAGGTCAAGGTCAAGGTCAAGGTCAAGGTCAAGGTCAAGGTCAAGGTCAAGGTCAAGGTCAAGGTCAAGGTCAAGGTCAAGGTCAAGGTCAAGGTCAAGGTCAAGGTCAAGGTCAAGGTCAAGGTCAAGGTCAAGGTCAAGGTCAAGGTCAAGGTCAGAGTCAAGGTCAAAGTCAAGGTCAAGGTCAAGGTCAAGGTCAAGGTCAAGGTCAAGGTCAAGGTCAAGGTCAAGGTCAAGGTCAAGGTCAAGGTCAAGGTCAAGGTCAAGGTCAGAGTCAAGGTCAGAGTCAAGGTCAAAGTCAAGGTCAAGGTCAAGGTCAAGGTCAAGGTCAAGGTCAAGGTCAAGGTCAAGGTCAAGGTCAAGGTCAAGGTCAAGGTCAAGGTCAAGGTCAAGGTCAAGGTCAAGGTCAAGGTCAAAGTCAAGGTCAAAGTCAAGGTCAAGGTCAAGGTCAAGGTCAAGGTCAAGGTCAAGGTCAAGGTCAAGGTCAAGGTCAAGGTCAAGGTCAAGGTCAAGGTCAAGGTCAAGGTCAAGGTCAAGGTCAAGGTCAAGGTCAAGGTCAAGGTCAAGGTCAAGGTCAAGGTCAAGGTCAAGGTCAAGGTCAAGGTCAAGGTCAAGGTCAAGGTCAAGGTCAAGGTCAAGGTCAAGGTCAAGGTCAAGGTCAAGGTCAAGGTCAAGGTCAAGGTCAAGGTCAAAGTCAAGGTCAAAGTCAAGGTCAAAGTCAAGGTCAAGGTCAAGGTCAAGGTCAAGGTCAAGGTCAAGGTCAAGGTCAAGGTCAAGGTCAAGGTCAAGGTCAAGGTCAAGGTCAAGGTCAAGGTCAAGGTCAAGGTCAAGGTCAAGGTCAAGGTCAAGGTCAAGGTCAAGGTCAAGGTCAAGGTCAAGGTCAAGGTCAAGGTCAAGGTCAAGGTCAAGGTCAAGGTCAAGGTCAAGGTCAAGGTCAAGGTCAAGGTCAAGGTCAAGGTCAAGGTCAAGGTCAAGGTCAAGGTCAAGGTCAAGGTCAAGGTCAAGGTCAAGGTCAAGGTCAAGGTCAAGGTCAAGGTCAAGGTCAAGGTCAAGGTCAAGGTCAAAGGTCAAAGGTCAAGGTCAAGGTCAAAGGTCAAAGGTCAAAGGTCAAAGGTCAAGGTCAAGGTCAAGGTCAAGGTCAAGGTCAAGGTCAAGGTCAAGGTCAAGGTCAAGGTCAAGGTCAAGGTCAAGGTCAAGGTCAAGGTCAAGGTCAAGGTCAAGGTCAAGGTCAAGGTCAAGGTCAAGGTCAAGGTCAAGGTCAAGGTCAAGGTCAAGGTCAAGGTCAAGGTCAAGGTCAAGGTCAAGGTCAAGGTCAAGGTCAAGGTCAAGGTCAAGGTCAAAGGTCAAGGTCAAGGTCAAAGGTCAAAGGTCAAAGGTCAAGGTCAAGGTCAAGGTCAAGGTCAAGGTCAAGGTCAAGGTCAAGGTCAAGGTCAAGGTCAAGGTCAAGGTCAAGGTCAAGGTCAAGGTCAAGGTCAAGGTCAAGGTCAAGGTCAAGGTCAAGGTCAAGGTCAAGGTCAAGGTCAAGGTCAAGGTCAAGGTCAAGGTCAAGGTCAAGGTCAAGGTCAAGGTCAAGGTCAAGGTCAAGGTCAAGGTCAAGGTCAAGGTCAAGGTCAAGGTCAAGGTCAAGGTCAAGGTCAAGGTCAAGGTCAAGGTCAAGGTCAAGGTCAAGGTCAAGGTCAAGGTCAAGGTCAAGGTCAAGGTCAAGGTCAAGGTCAAGGTCAAGGTCAAGGTCAAGGTCAAGGTCAAGGTCAAGGTCAAGGTCAAGGTCAAGGTCAAAAGGTCAAGGTCAAGGTCAAAGGTCAAAGGTCAAGGTCAAAGGTCAAGGTCAAGGTCAAGGTCAAGGTCAAGGTCAAGGTCAAGGTCAAGGTCAAGGTCAAGGTCAAGGTCAAGGTCAAGGTCAAGGTCAAGGTCAAGGTCAAGGTCAAGGTCAAGGTCAAGGTCAAGGTCAAGGTCAAGGTCAAGGTCAAGGTCAAGGTCAAGGTCAAGGTCAAGGTCAAGGTCAAGGTCAAGGTCAAGGTCAAGGTCAAGGTCAAGGTCAAGGTCAAGGTCAAGGTCAAGGTCAAGGTCAAAGGTCAAGGTCAAAGGTCAAGGTCAAGGTCAAAGGTCAAGGTCAAGGTCAAGGTCAAGGTCAAGGTCAAGGTCAAGGTCAAGGTCAAGGTCAAGGTCAAGGTCAAGGTCAAGGTCAAGGTCAAGGTCAAGGTCAAGGTCAAGGTCAAGGTCAAGGTCAAGGTCAAGGTCAAGGTCAAGGTCAAGGTCAAGGTCAAGGTCAAGGTCAAGGTCAAGGTCAAGGTCAAGGTCAAGGTCAAGGTCAAGGTCAAGGTCAAGGTCAAGGTCAAGGTCAAGGTCAAGGTCAAGGTCAAGGTCAAGGTCAAGGTCAAGGTCAAGGTCAAGGTCAAGGTCAAGGTCAAGGTCAAGGTCAAGGTCAAGGTCAAGGTCAAGGTCAAGGTCAAGGTCAAGGTCAAGGTCAAGGTCAAGGTCAAGGTCAAGGTCAAGGTCAAGGTCAAGGTCAAGGTCAAGGTCAAGGTCAAGGTCAAGGTCAAGGTCAAGGTCAAGGTCAAGGTCAAGGTCAAGGTCAAGGTCAAGGTCAAGGTCAAGGTCAAGGTCAAGGTCAAGGTCAAGGTCAAGGTCAAGGTCAAGGTCAAGGTCAAGGTCAAGGTCAGAGTCAAGGTCAAGGTCAAGGTCAAGGTCAAGGTCAAGGTCAAGGTCAAGGTCAAGGTCAAGGTCAAGGTCAAGGTCAAGGTCAAGGTCAAGGTCAAGGTCAAGGTCAAGGTCAAGGTCAAGGTCAAGGTCAAGGTCAAGGTCAAGGTCAAGGTCAAGGTCAAGGTCAAGGTCAAGGTCAAGGTCAAGGTCAAGGTCAAGGTCAAGGTCAAAGTCAAGGTCAAGGTCAAGGTCAAGGTCAAGGTCAAGGTCAAGGTCAAGGTCAAGGTCAAGGTCAAGGTCAAGGTCAAGGTCAAGGTCAAGGTCAAGGTCAAGGTCAAGGTCAAGGTCAAGGTCAAGGTCAAGGTCAAGGTCAAGGTCAAGGTCAAGGTCAAGGTCAAGGTCAAGGTCAAGGTCAAGGTCAAGGTCAAGGTCAAGGTCAAGGTCAAGGTCAAGGTCAAGGTCAAGGTCAAGGTCAAGGTCAAGGTCAAGGTCAAGGTCAAGGTCAAGGTCAAGGTCAAGGTCAAGGTCAAGGTCAAGGTCAAGGTCAAGGTCAAGGTCAAGGTCAAAGTCAAGGTCAAGGTCAAGGTCAAGGTCAAGGTCAAGGTCAAGGTCAAGGTCAAGGTCAAGGTCAAGGTCAAGGTCAAGGTCAAAGTCAAGGTCAAGGTCAAGGTCAAGGTCAAGGTCAAGGTCAAGGTCAAGGTCAAGGTCAAGGTCAAGGTCAAGGTCAAGGTCAAGGTCAAGGTCAAGGTCAAGGTCAAGGTCAAGGTCAAGGTCAAGGTCAAGGTCAAGGTCAAGGTCAAGGTCAAGGTCAAGGTCAAGGTCAAGGTCAAGGTCAAGGTCAAGGTCAAGGTCAAGGTCAAGGTCAAGGTCAAGGTCAAGGTCAAGGTCAAGGTCAAGGTCAAGGTCAAGGTCAAGGTCAAGGTCAAGGTCAAGGTCAAGGTCAAGGTCAAGGTCAAGGTCAAGGTCAAGGTCAAGGTCAAGGTCAAGGTCAAGGTCAAGGTCAAGGTCAAGGTCAAGGTCAAGGTCAAGGTCAAGGTCAAGGTCAAGGTCAAGGTCAAGGTCAAGGTCAAGGTCAAGGTCAAGGTCAAGGTCAAGGTCAAGGTCAAGGTCAAGGTCAAGGTCAAGGTCAAGGTCAAGGTCAAGGTCAAGGTCAAGGTCAAGGTCAAGGTCAAGGTCAAGGTCAAGGTCAAGGTCAAGGTCAAGGTCAAGGTCAAGAGTCAAGGTCAAGGTCAAGGTCAAGGTCAAGGTCAAGGTCAAGGTCAAGGTCAAGGTCAAGGTCAAGGTCAAGGTCAAGGTCAAGGTCAAGGTCAAGGTCAAGGTCAAGGTCAAGGTCAAGGTCAAGGTCAAGGTCAAGGTCAAGGTCAAGGTCAAGGTCAAGGTCAAGGTCAAGGTCAAGGTCAAGGTCAAGGTCAAGGTCAAGGTCAAGGTCAAGGTCAAGGTCAAGGTCAAGGTCAAGGTCAAGGTCAAGGTCAAGGTCAAGGTCAAGGTCAAGGTCAAGGTCAAGGTCAAGGTCAAGGTCAAAGTCAAGGTCAAGGTCAAGGTCAAGGTCAAGGTCAAGGTCAAGGTCAAGGTCAAGGTCAAGGTCAAGGTCAAGGTCAAGGTCAAGGTCAAGGTCAAGGTCAAGGTCAAGGTCAAGGTCAGAGTCAAGGTCAAAGTCAAGGTCAGAGTCAAGGTCAGGTCAGGTCAAGGTCAAGGTCAAGGTCAAGGTCAAGGTCAAGGTCAAGGTCAAGGTCAAGGTCAAGGTCAAGGTCAAGGTCAAGGTCAAGGTCAAGGTCAAGGTCAAGGTCAAGGTCAAGGTCAAGGTCAAGGTCAAGGTCAAGGTCAAGGTCAAGGTCAAGGTCAAGGTCAAGGTCAAGGTCAAGGTCAAGGTCAAGGTCAAGGTCAAGGTCAAGGTCAAGGTCAAGGTCAAGGTCAAGGTCAAGGTCAAGGTCAAGGTCAAGGTCAAGGTCAAAGGTCAAAGGTCAAGGTCAAGGTCAAGGTCAAGGTCAAGGTCAAGGTCAAAGTCAAGGTCAAAGGTCAAGGTCAGGTCAAGGTCAAGGTCAAGGTCAAGGTCAAGGTCAAGGTCAAGGTCAAGGTCAAGGTCAAGGTCAAGGTCAAGGTCAAGGTCAAGGTCAAGGTCAAGGTCAAGGTCAAGGTCAAGGTCAAGGTCAAGGTCAAGGTCAAGGTCAAGGTCAAGGTCAAGGTCAAGGTCAAGGTCAAGGTCAAGGTCAAGGTCAAGGTCAAGGTCAAGGTCAAGGTCAAGGTCAAGGTCAAGGTCAAGGTCAAGGTCAAGGTCAAGGTCAAGGTCAAGGTCAAGGTCAAGGTCAAGGTCAAGGTCAAGGTCAAGGTCAAGGTCAAAGTCAAGGTCAAGGTCAAGGTCAAGGTCAAGGTCAAGGTCAAGGTCAAGGTCAAGGTCAAGGTCAAGGTCAAGGTCAAGGTCAAGGTCAAGGTCAAGGTCAAGGTCAAGGTCAAGGTCAAGGTCAAGGTCAAGGTCAAGGTCAAGGTCAAGGTCAAGGTCAAGGTCAAGGTCAAGGTCAAGGTCAAGGTCAAGGTCAAGGTCAAGGTCAAGGTCAAGGTCAAGGTCAAGGTCAAGGTCAAGGTCAAGGTCAAGGTCAAGGTCAAGGTCAAGGTCAAGGTCAAGGTCAAGGTCAAGGTCAAGGTCAAGGTCAAGGTCAAGGTCAAGGTCAAGGTCAAGGTCAAGGTCAAGGTCAAGGTCAAGGTCAAGGTCAAGAGTCAAGGTCAAAGTCAAGGTCAAGGTCAAGGTCAAGGTCAAGGTCAAGGTCAAGGTCAAGGTCAAGGTCAAGGTCAAGGTCAAGGTCAAGGTCAAGGTCAAGGTCAAGGTCAAGGTCAAGGTCAAGGTCAAGGTCAAGGTCAAGGTCAAGGTCAAGGTCAAGGTCAAGGTCAAGGTCAAGGTCAAGGTCAAGGTCAAGGTCAAGGTCAAGGTCAAGGTCAAGGTCAAGGTCAAGGTCAAGGTCAAGGTCAAGGTCAAGGTCAAGGTCAAGGTCAAGGTCAAGGTCAAGGTCAAGGTCAAGGTCAAGGTCAAGGTCAAGGTCAAGGTCAAGGTCAAGGTCAAGGTCAAGGTCCAAGGTCAAGGTCAAGGTCAAGGTCAAGGTCAAGGTCAAGGTCAAGGTCAAGGTCAAGGTCAAGGTCAAGGTCAAGGTCAAGGTCAAGGTCAAGGTCAAGGTCAAGGTCAAGGTCAAGGTCAAGGTCAAGGTCAAGGTCAAGGTCAAGGTCAAGGTCAAGGTCAAGGTCAAGGTCAAGGTCAAGGTCAAGGTCAAGGTCAAGGTCAAGGTCAAGGTCAAGGTCAAGGTCAAGGTCAAGGTCAAGGTCAAGGTCAAGGTCAAGGTCAAGGTCAAGGTCAAGGTCAAGGTCAAGGTCAAGGTCAAGGTCAAGGTCAAGGTCAAGGTCAAGGTCAAAGGTCAAGGTCAAGGTCAAGGTCAAGGTCAAGGTCAAAGGTCAAGGTCAAGGTCAAAGGTCAAGGTCAAGGTCAAGGTCAAAGTCAAGGTCAAAGTCAAGGTCAAAGTCAAGGTCAAGGTCAAGGTCAAGGTCAAGGTCAAGGTCAAGGTCAAGGTCAAGGTCAAGGTCAAGGTCAAGGTCAAGGTCAAGGTCAAGGTCAAGGTCAAGGTCAAGGTCAAAGTCAAGGTCAAGGTCAAGGTCAAGGTCAAGGTCAAGGTCAAGGTCAAGGTCAAGGTCAAGTCAAGGTCAAGGTCAAGGTCAAGGTCAAGGTCAAGGTCAAGGTCAAGGTCAAGGTCAAGGTCAAGGTCAAGGTCAAGGTCAAGGTCAAGGTCAAGGTCAAGGTCAAGGTCAAGGTCAAGGTCAAGGTCAAGGTCAAGGTCAAGGTCAAGGTCAAGGTCAAGGTCAAGGTCAAGGTCAAGGTCAAGGTCAAGGTCAAGGTCAAGGTCAAGGTCAAGGTCAAGGTCAAGGTCAAGGTCAAGGTCAAGGTCAAGGTCAAGGTCAAGGTCAAGGTCAAGGTCAAGGTCAAGGTCAAGGTCAAGGTCAAGGTCAAGGTCAAGGTCAAGGTCAAGGTCAAGGTCAAGGTCAAGGTCAAGGTCAAGGTCAAGGTCAAGGTCAAGGTCAAAGGTCAAGGTCAAGGTCAAGGTCAAGGTCAAGGTCAAGGTCAAGGTCAAGGTCAAGGTCAAGGTCAAGGTCAAGGTCAAGGTCAAGGTCAAGGTCAAGGTCAAGGTCAAGGTCAAGGTCAAGGTCAAGGTCAAGGTCAAGGTCAAGGTCAAGGTCAAGGTCAAGGTCAAGGTCAAGGTCAAGGTCAAGGTCAAGGTCAAGGTCAAGGTCAAGGTCAAGGTCAAGGTCAAGGTCAAGGTCAAGGTCAAGGTCAAGGTCAAGGTCAAGGTCAAAGTCAAGGTCAAGGTCAAGGTCAAGGTCAAGGTCAAGGTCAAGGTCAAGGTCAAGGTCAAGGTCAAGGTCAAGGTCAAGGTCAAGGTCAAGGTCAAAGTCAAGGTCAAGGTCAAGGTCAAGGTCAAGGTCAAGGTCAAGGTCAAGGTCAAGGTCAAGGTCAAGGTCAAGGTCAAGGTCAAGGTCAAGGTCAAGGTCAAGGTCAAGGTCAAGGTCAAGGTCAAGGTCAAGGTCAAGGTCAAGGTCAAGGTCAAGGTCAAGGTCAAGGTCAAGGTCAAGGTCAAGGTCAAGGTCAAGGTCAAGGTCAAGGTCAAGGTCAAGGTCAAGGTCAAGGTCAAGGTCAAGGTCAAGGTCAAGGTCAAGGTCAAGGTCAAGGTCAAGGTCAAGGTCAAGGTCAAGGTCAAGGTCAAGGTCAAGGTCAAGGTCAAGGTCAAGGTCAAGGTCAAGGTCAAGGTCAAGGTCAAGGTCAAGGTCAAAGTCAAGGTCAGAGTCAAGGTCAAAGTCAAGGTCAGAGTCAAGGTCAGAGTCAAGGTCAGAGTCAAGGTCAGAGTCAAGGTCAGAGTCAAGGTCAGAGTCAAGGTCAAAGTCAAGGTCAAAGTCAAGGTCAAGTCAGTCAAGGTCAGAGTCAAGGTCAAAGTCAAGGTCAAAGTCAAGGTCAAGGTCAAGGTCAAGGTCAAGGTCAAGGTCAAGGTCAAGGTCAAGGTCAAGGTCAAGGTCAAGGTCAAGGTCAAGGTCAAGGTCAAGGTCAAGGTCAAGGTCAAGGTCAAGGTCAAGGTCAAGGTCAAGGTCAAGGTCAAAGTCAAGGTCAAAGTCAAGGTCAAAGTCAAGGTCAAGGTCAAGGTCAAAGTCAAGGTCAAGGTCAAGGTCAAAGTCAAGGTCAAAGTCAAGGTCAAAGTCAAGGTCAAAGTCAAGGTCAAAGTCAAGGTCAAAGTCAAGGTCAAAGTCAAGGTCAAGGTCAAGGTCAAAGTCAAGGTCAAAGTCAAGGTCAAAGTCAAGGTCAAAGTCAAGGTCAAGGTCAAGGTCAAAGTCAAGGTCAAGGTCAAGGTCAAGGTCAAGGTCAAGGTCAAGGTCAAGGTCAAGGTCAAGGTCAAGGTCAAGGTCAAGGTCAAGGTCAAGGTCAAGGTCAAGGTCAAGGTCAAGGTCAAGGTCAAGGTCAAGGTCAAGGTCAAGGTCAAGGTCAAGGTCAAGGTCAAGGTCAAGGTCAAGGTCAAGGTCAAGGTCAAGGTCAAGGTCAAGGTCAAGGTCAAGGTCAAGGTCAAGGTCAAGGTCAAGGTCAAGGTCAAGGTCAAGGTCAAGGTCAAGGTCAAGGTCAAGGTCAAAGTCAAGGTCAAGGTCAAGGTCAAGGTCAAGGTCAAAGTCAAGGTCAAGGTCAAGGTCAAGGTCAAGGTCAAGGTCAAGGTCAAGGTCAAGGTCAAGGTCAAGGTCAAGGTCAAGGTCAAGGTCAAGGTCAAGGTCAAGGTCAAGGTCAAGGTCAAGGTCAAGGTCAAGGTCAAGGTCAAGGTCAAGGTCAAGGTCAAGGTCAAGGTCAAGGTCAAGGTCAAGGTCAAGGTCAAGGTCAAGGTCAAGGTCAAGGTCAAGGTCAAGGTCAAGGTCAAGGTCAAGGTCAAGGTCAAGGTCAAGGTCAAGGTCAAGGTCAAGGTCAAGGTCAAGGTCAAGGTCAAGGTCAAGGTCAAGGTCAAGGTCAAGGTCAAGGTCAAGGTCAAGGTCAAGGTCAAGGTCAAAGGTCAAAGGTCAAGGTCAAAGGTCAAAGGTCAAAGGTCAAGGTCAAGGTCAAGGTCAAGGTCAAGGTCAAGGTCAAGGTCAAGGTCAAGGTCAAGGTCAAGGTCAAGGTCAAGGTCAAGGTCAAGGTCAAGGTCAAGGTCAAGGTCAAGGTCAAGGTCAAGGTCAAGGTCAAGGTCAAGGTCAAGGTCAAGGTCAAGGTCAAGGTCAAGGTCAAGGTCAAGGTCAAGGTCAAGGTCAAGGTCAAGGTCAAGGTCAAGGTCAAGGTCAAGGTCAAGGTCAAGGTCAAGGTCAAGGTCAAAGGTCAAAGGTCAAGGTCAAGGTCAAGGTCAAGGTCAAGGTCAAGGTCAAGGTCAAGGTCAAGGTCAAGGTCAAGGTCAAGGTCAAGGTCAAGGTCAAGGTCAAGGTCAAGGTCAAGGTCAAGGTCAAGGTCAAGGTCAAGGTCAAGGTCAAGGTCAAGGTCAAGGTCAAGGTCAAGGTCAAGGTCAAGGTCAAGGTCAAGGTCAAGGTCAAGGTCAAGGTCAAGGTCAAGGTCAAGGTCAAGGTCAAGGTCAAGGTCAAGGTCAAGGTCAAGGTCAAGGTCAAGGTCAAGGTCAAGGTCAAGGTCAAGGTCAAAGGTCAAAGGTCAAGGTCAAGGTCAAAGGTCAAGGTCAAAGGTCAAGGTCAAGGTCAAGGTCAAGGTCAAGGTCAAGGTCAAGGTCAAGGTCAAGGTCAAGGTCAAGGTCAAGGTCAAGGTCAAGGTCAAGGTCAAGGTCAAGGTCAAGGTCAAGGTCAAGGTCAAGGTCAAGGTCAAGGTCAAGGTCAAGGTCAAGGTCAAGGTCAAAGTCAAGGTCAAAGTCAAGGTCAAAGTCAAGGTCAAAGTCAAGGTCAAAGTCAAGGTCAAAGTCAAGGTCAAGGTCAAGGTCAAGGTCAAGGTCAAGGTCAAGGTCAAGGTCAAGGTCAAGGTCAAGGTCAAGGTCAAGGTCAAGGTCAAGGTCAAGGTCAAGGTCAAGGTCAAGGTCAAGGTCAAAGTCAAGGTCAAAGTCAAGGTCAAAGTCAAGGTCAAAGTCAAGGTCAAGGTCAAGGTCAAGGTCAAGGTCAAGGTCAAGGTCAAGGTCAAGGTCAAAGTCAAGGTCAAGGTCAAGGTCAAGGTCAAGGTCAAGGTCAAGGTCAAGGTCAAGGTCAAGGTCAAGGTCAAGGTCAAGGTCAAGGTCAAGGTCAAGGTCAAGGTCAAGGTCAAGGTCAAGGTCAAGGTCAAGGTCAAGGTCAAGGTCAAGGTCAAGGTCAAGGTCAAGGTCAAGGTCAAGGTCAAGGTCAAGGTCAAGGTCAAGGTCAAGGTCAAGGTCAAGGTCAAGGTCAAGGTCAAGGTCAAGGTCAAGGTCAAAGTCAAGGTCAAAGTCAAGGTCAAAGTCAAGGTCAAGGTCAAGGTCAAGGTCAAGGTCAAGGTCAAGGTCAAGGTCAAGGTCAAGGTCAAGGTCAAGGTCAAGGTCAAGGTCAAGGTCAAGGTCAAGGTCAAGGTCAAGGTCAAGGTCAAGGTCAAGGTCAAGGTCAAGGTCAAGGTCAAGGTCAAGGTCAAAGTCAAGGTCAAGGTCAAGGTCAAGGTCAAGGTCAAGGTCAAGGTCAAGGTCAAGGTCAAGGTCAAGGTCAAGGTCAAGGTCAAGGTCAAGGTCAAGGTCAAGGTCAAGGTCAAGGTCAAGGTCAAGGTCAAGGTCAAGGTCAAGGTCAAGGTCAAGGTCAAGGTCAAGGTCAAGGTCAAGGTCAAGGTCAAGGTCAAGGTCAAGGTCAAGGTCAAGGTCAAGGTCAAGGTCAAGGTCAAGGTCAAGGTCAAGGTCAAGGTCAAGGTCAAGGTCAAGGTCAAGGTCAAGGTCAAGGTCAAGGTCAAGGTCAAGGTCAAGGTCAAGGTCAAGGTCAAGGTCAAGGTCAAGGTCAAAGTCAAGGTCAAAGTCAAGGTCAAGGTCAAGGTCAAGGTCAAGGTCAAGGTCAAGGTCAAGGTCAAGGTCAAGGTCAAGGTCAAGGTCAAGGTCAAGGTCAAGGTCAAGGTCAAGGTCAAGGTCAAGGTCAAGGTCAAGGTCAAGGTCAAGGTCAAAGTCAAGGTCAAAGTCAAGGTCAAGGTCAAGGTCAAGGTCAAGGTCAAGGTCAAGGTCAAGGTCAAGGTCAAGGTCAAAGTCAAGGTCAAGGTGGTCAAGGTCAAGGTCAAGGTCAAGGTCAAGGTCAAGGTCAAGGTCAAGGTCAAGGTCAAGGTCAAGGTCAAGGTCAAGGTCAAGGTCAAGGTCAAGGTCAAGGTCAAGGTCAAGGTCAAGGTCAAGGTCAAGGTCAAGGTCAAGGTCAAAGGTCAAGGTCAAAGGTCAAGGTCAAGGTCAAAGGTCAAGGCCAAGGTCAAGGTCAAAGGTCAAAGGTCAAGGTCAAAGGTCAAGGTCAAGGTCAAGGTCAAGGTCAAGGTCAAGGTCAAAGGTCAAGGTCAAGGTCAAGGTCAAGGTCAAGGTCAAGGTCAAGGTCAAGGTCAAGGTCAAGGTCAAGGTCAAGGTCAAGGTCAAGGTCAAGGTCAAGGTCAAGGTCAAGGTCAAGGTCAAGGTCAAGGTCAAAGGTCAAAGGTCAAAGGTCAAGGTCAAGGTCAAAGGTCAAGGTCAAGGTCAAGGTCAAGGTCAAAGGTCAAGGTCAAAGGTCAAAGGTCAAAGGTCAAGGTCAAGGTCAAGGTCAAAGGTCAAGGTCAAGGTCAAGGTCAAGGTCAAGGTCAAGGTCAAGGTCAAGGTCAAGGTCAAGGTCAAGGTCAAGGTCAAGGTCAAGGTCAAGGTCAAGGTCAAGGTCAAGGTCAAGGTCAAGGTCAAGGTCAAGGTCAAGGTCAAGGTCAAGGTCAAGGTCAAGGTCAAGGTCAAGGTCAAGGTCAAGGTCAAGGTCAAGGTCAAGGTCAAAGGTCAAGGTCAAGGTCAAGGTCAAAGGTCAAAGGTCAAAGGTCAAGGTCAAGGTCAAAGGTCAAGGTCAAGGTCAAGGTCAAGGTCAAGGTCAAGGTCAAGGTCAAGGTCAAGGTCAAGGTCAAGGTCAAGGTCAAGGTCAAGGTCAAGGTCAAGGTCAAGGTCAAGGTCAAGGTCAAGGTCAAGGTCAAGGTCAAGGTCAAGGTCAAGGTCAAAGGTCAAAGGTCAAGGTCAAGGTCAAAGGTCAAAGGTCAAAGGTCAAAGGTCAAGGTCAAGGTCAAGGTCAAGGTCAAGGTCAAGGTCAAGGTCAAGGTCAAGGTCAAGGTCAAGGTCAAGGTCAAGGTCAAGGTCAAGGTCAAGGTCAAGGTCAAGGTCAAGGTCAAGGTCAAGGTCAAGGTCAAGGTCAAGGTCAAGGTCAAGGTCAAGGTCAAGGTCAAGGTCAAGGTCAAGGTCAAGGTCAAGGTCAAGGTCAAGGTCAAGGTCAAGGTCAAGGTCAAGGTCAAGGTCAAGGTCAAGGTCAAGGTCAAGGTCAAGGTCAAGGTCAAGGTCAAGGTCAAGGTCAAGGTCAAGGTCAAGGTCAAGGTCAAGGTCAAGGTCAAAGTCAAGGTCAAAGTCAAGGTCAAAGTCAAGGTCAAAGTCAAGGTCAAAGTCAAGGTCAAAGTCAAGGTCAAAGTCAAGGTCAAAGTCAAGGTCAAAGTCAAGGTCAAAGTCAAGGTCAAAGTCAAGGTCAAAGTCAAGGTCAAGGTCAAGGTCAAAGTCAAGGTCAAAGTCAAGGTCAAAGTCAAGGTCAAGGTCAAGGTCAAGGTCAAGGTCAAGGTCAAGGTCAAGGTCAAGGTCAAGGTCAAGGTCAAGGTCAAGGTCAAGGTCAAGGTCAAGGTCAAGGTCAAGGTCAAGGTCAAGGTCAAGGTCAAGGTCAAGGTCAAGGTCAAGGTCAAGGTCAAGGTCAAGGTCAAGGTCAAGGTCAAGGTCAAGGTCAAGGTCAAGGTCAAGGTCAAGGTCAAGGTCAAGGTCAAAGTCAAGGTCAAGGTCAAGGTCAAGGTCAAGGTCAAGGTCAAGGTCAAGGTCAAGGTCAAGGTCAAGGTCAAGGTCAAGGTCAAGGTCAAGGTCAAGGTCAAGGTCAACGTCAAGGTCAGAGTCAAGGTCAAAGTCAAGGTCAAAGTCAAGGTCAAGGTCAAGGTCAAGGTCAAGGTCAAGGTCAAGGTCAAGGTCAAAGTCAAGGTCAAGGTCAAGGTCAAGGTCAAGGTCAAGGTCAAGGTCAAGGTCAAGGTCAAGGTCAAGGTCAAGGTCAAGGTCAAGGTCAAGGTCAAGGTCAAGGTCAAGGTCAAGGTCAAGGTCAAGGTCAAAGGTCAAAGGTCAAAGGTCAAAGGTCAAGGTCAAAGGTCAAGGTCAAGGTCAAGGTCAAAGGTCAAAGGTCAAGGTCAAAGGTCAAAGGTCAAAGGTCGAAGGTCAAAGGTCGAAGGTCAAAGGTCAAAGGTCAAGGTCAAGGTCAAGGTCAAGGTCAAGGTCAAGGTCAAGGTCAAGGTCAAGGTCAAGGTCAAGGTCAAGGTCAAGGTCAAGGTCAAGGTCAAGGTCAAGGTCAAGGTCAAGGTCAAGGTCAAGGTCAAGGTCAAGGTCAAGGTCAAGGTCAAGGTCAAGGTCAAGGTCAAGGTCAAGGTCAAGGTCAAGGTCAAGGTCAAGGTCAAGGTCAAGGTCAAGGTCAAGGTCAAGGTCAAGGTCAAGGTCAAGGTCAAGGTCAAGGTCAAGGTCAAGGTCAAGGTCAAGGTCAAAGGTCAAGGTCAAGGTCAAGGTCAAGGTCAAGGTCAAGGTCAAGGTCAAGGTCAAGGTCAAGGTCAAGGTCAAGGTCAAGGTCAAGGTCAAGGTCAAGGTCAAGGTCAAGGTCAAGGTCAAGGTCAAGGTCAAGGTCAAGGTCAAGGTCAAGGTCAAGGTCAAGGTCAAGGTCAAGGTCAAGGTCAAGGTCAAGGTCAAGGTCAAGGTCAAGGTCAAGGTCAAGGTCAAGGTCAAGGTCAAGGTCAAGGTCAAGGTCAAGGTCAAGGTCAAGGTCAAGGTCAAGGTCAAGGTCAAGGTCAAGGTCAAGGTCAAGGTCAAGGTCAAGGTCAAGGTCAAGGTCAAGGTCAAAGGTCAAAGGTCAAGGTCAAGGTCAAGGTCAAAGGTCAAAGGTCAAAGGTCAAGGTCAAAGGTCAAGGTCAAGGTCAAGGTCAAGGTCAAGGTCAAGGTCAAGGTCAAGGTCAAGGTCAAGGTCAAGGTCAAGGTCAAGGTCAAGGTCAAGGTCAAGGTCAAGGTCAAGGTCAAGGTCAAGGTCAAGGTCAAGGTCAAGGTCAAGGTCAAGGTCAAGGTCAAGGTCAAGGTCAGAGTCAAGGTCAAAGTCAAGGTCAAAGTCAAGGTCAAGGTCAAGGTCAAAGTCAAGGTCAAAGTCAAGGTCAAAGTCAAGGTCAAGGTCAAGGTCAAGGTCAAAGGTCAAAGGTCAAGGTCAAGGTCAAAGGTCAAAGGTCAAAGGTCGAAGGTCAATGGTCAAAGGTCAAGGTCAAGGTCAAGGTCAAGGTCAAGGTCAAGGTCAAGGTCAAGGTCAAGGTCAAGGTCAAGGTCAAGGTCAAGGTCAAGGTCAAGGTCAAGGTCAAGGTCAAGGTCAAGGTCAAGGTCAAGGTCAAGGTCAAGGTCAAGGTCAAGGTCAAGGTCAAGGTCAAGGTCAAGGTCAAGGTCAAGGTCAAGGTCAAGGTCAAGGTCAAGGTCAAGGTCAAGGTCAAGGTCAAGGTCAAGGTCAAGGTCAAGGTCAAGGTCAAGGTCAAGGTCAAGGTCAAGGTCAAGGTCAAGGTCAAAGTCAAGGTCAAAGTCAAGGTCAAAGTCAAGGTCAAAGTCAAGGTCAAAGTCAAGGTCAAAGTCAAGGTCAAGGTCAAGGTCAAGGTCAAGGTCAAGGTCAAGGTCAAAGTCAAGGTCAAAGTCAAGGTCAGAGTCAAGGTCAGAGTCAAGGTCAGAGTCAAGGTCAGAGTCAAGGTCAAAGTCAAGGTCAAGGTCAAGGTCAAGGTCAAGGTCAAGGTCAAGGTCAAGGTCAAGGTCAAGGTCAAGGTCAAGGTCAAGGTCAAGGTCAAGGTCAAGGTCAAGGTCAAGGTCAAAGTCAAGGTCAAAGTCAAGGTCAAAGTCAAGGTCAAAGTCAAGGTCAAGGTCAAGGTCAAAGTCAAGGTCAAAGTCAAGGTCAAAGTCAAGGTCAAAGTCAAGGTCAAAGTCAAGGTCAAAGTCAAGGTCAAAGTCAAGGTCAAAGTCAAGGTCAGAGTCAAGGTCAGAGTCAAGGTCAGAGTCAAGGTCAGAGTCAAGGTCAGAGTCAAGGTCAGAGTCAAGGTCAGAGTCAAGGTCAGAGTCAAGGTCAAAGTCAAGGTCAAGGTCAAGGTCAAGGTCAAGGTCAAGGTCAAGGTCAAGGTCAAGGTCAAGGTCAAGGTCAAGGTCAAGGTCAAGGTCAAGGTCAAGGTCAAGGTCAAGGTCAAGGTCAAGGTCAAGGTCAAGGTCAAGGTCAAGGTCAAGGTCAAGGTCAAGGTCAAGGTCAAGGTCAAGGTCAAGGTCAAGGTCAAGGTCAAGGTCAGAGGTCAAGGTCAAAGTCAAGGTCAAAGTCAAGGTCAAAGTCAAGGTCAAGGTCAAGGTCAAGGTCAAGGTCAAGGTCAAGGTCAAGGTCAAGGTCAAGGTCAAGGTCAAGGTCAAGGTCAAGGTCAAGGTCAAGGTCAAGGTCAAGGTCAAGGTCAAGGTCAAGGTCAAGGTCAAGGTCAAGGTCAAGGTCAAGGTCAAGGTCAAGGTCAAGGTCAAGGTCAAGGTCAAGGTCAAGGTCAAGGTCAAGGTCAAGGTCAAGGTCAAGGTCAAGGTCAAGGTCAAGGTCAAGGTCAAGGTCAAGGTCAAGGTCAAGGTCAAGGTCAAGGTCAAGGTCAAGGTCAAGGTCAAGGTCAAGGTCAAGGTCAAGGTCAAGGTCAAGGTCAAGGTCAAGGTCAAGGTCAAGGTCAAGGTCAAGGTCAAGGTCAAAGGTCAAAGGTCAAAGGTCAAGGTCAAGGTCAAGGTCAAGGTCAAGGTCAAGGTCAAGGTCAAGGTCAAAGGTCAAGGTCAAAGGTCAAAGGTCAAAGGTCAAAGGTCAAAGGTCAAAGGTCAAGGTCAAAGGTCAAGGTCAAGGTCAAGGTCAAGGTCAAGGTCAAGGTCAAGGTCAAGGTCAAGGTCAAGGTCAAGGTCAAGGTCAAGGTCAAGGTCAAGGTCAAGGTCAAGGTCAAGGTCAAGGTCAAGGTCAAGGTCAAGGTCAAGGTCAAGGTCAAGGTCAAGGTCAAGGTCAAGGTCAAGGTCAAGGTCAAGGTCAAGGTCAAGGTCAAGGTCAAGGTCAAGGTCAAGGTCAAGGTCAAGGTCAAGGTCAAGGTCAAGGTCAAGGTCAAGGTCAAGGTCAAGGTCAAGGTCAAGGTCAAGGTCAAGGTCAAGGTCAAGGTCAAGGTCAAGGTCAAGGTCAAGGTCAAGGTCAAGGTCAAGGTCAAGGTCAAGGTCAAGGTCAAGGTCAAGGTCAAGGTCAAGGTCAAGGTCAAGGTCAAGGTCAAGGTCAAGGTCAAGGTCAAGGTCAAGGTCAAGGTCAAGGTCAAGGTCAAGGTCAAGGTCAAGGTCAAGGTCAAGGTCAAGGTCAAGGTCAAGGTCAAGGTCAAGGTCAAGGTCAAGGTCAAGGTCAAGGTCAAGGTCAAGGTCAAGGTCAAGGTCAAGGTCAAGGTCAAGGTCAAGGTCAAGGTCAAGGTCAAGGTCAAGGTCAAGGTCAAGGTCAAGGTCAAGGTCAAGGTCAAGGTCAAGGTCAAGGTCAAGGTCAAGGTCAAGGTCAAGGTCAAGGTCAAGGTCAAGGTCAAGGTCAAGGTCAAGGTCAAGGTCAAGGTCAAGGTCAAGGTCAAGGTCAAGGTCAAGGTCAAGGTCAAGGTCAAGGTCAAGGTCAAGGTCAAGGTCAAGGTCAAGGTCAAGGTCAAGGTCAAGGTCAAGGTCAAGGTCAAGGTCAAGGTCAAAGGTCAAAGGTCAAAGGTCAAAGGTCAAAGGTCAAGGTCAAGGTCAAGGTCAAGGTCAAGGTCAAGGTCAAGGTCAAGGTCAAGGTCAAGGTCAAGGTCAAGGTCAAGGTCAAGGTCAAGGTCAAGGTCAAGGTCAAGGTCAAGGTCAAGGTCAAGGTCAAGGTCAAGGTCAAGGTCAAGGTCAAGGTCAAGGTCAAGGTCAAGGTCAAGGTCAAGGTCAAGGTCAAGGTCAAGGTCAAGGTCAAGGTCAAGGTCAAGGTTTTCGTGTCTTGACTTAATGTCAGGATTCCATCAAATTGAACTTGATAAAGGTTTAAGGGATATAACGTCTTTTTCAACGAGCAACGGCTCATATCGTTTCACGCGATACCCTTCGGATTAAAAAAAGCCCCTAATTCGTTTCAGAGAATGATGACTATTGCGTTCTCTGTTTTAGAACCTTCTCAAGCATTCCTTTATATGGATGACTTAATAGTAATTGGCTGTTCCGAAAAACATATGCTTAAGAACTTAACAGATGTTTTTGAGAAATGTAGGAAATACAACCTAAAGTTACATCCAGAAAAATGTTCATTTTTTATGCATGAAGTGACTTTTCTAGGTCATAAATGCACTGATAAAGGAATACTTCCAGATGACAAGAAATACGATGTCATTATGAACTACCCAGTTCCGCACGACGCGGACAGTGCTAGACGTTTCGTAGCATTCTGTAACTATTATAGACGTTTTATAAAAAATTTCGCCGACTATTCACGGCACATAACAAGATTATGTTAAAAGAATGTTCCTTTTAAATGGACGGATGAGTGTGAAAATGCATTTCAATACTTAAAAACAAAACTTATGGAACCTACCTTGCTACAATATCCAGATTTCACTAAAGAATTCTGTATAATAACAAATGCAAGTAAGCAAGCATGTGGAGCGGTTTTAACTCAAAACCATAATGGTCTCCAACTTCCCATTGCATACGCATCAAGAGCATTTACAAAAGGTGAAAGTAACAAATGTACTATTGAGCAGGAATTAGCTGCAATTCATTGGGCGATATTACATTTCAGACCATACATATATGGAAAACATTTCTTAATAAAAACAGACCATAGACCTTTAATATACCTTTTCTCAATGATCAACCCCAGTTCTAAACTGACACGTATGAGGCTTGAACTAGAAGAATACGACTTTACAGTCGAATATTTAAAGGGAAAAGATAATCATGTAGCTGATGCGTTATCAAGAATAACCATCAAAGATCTACAAAATATAACTAGAAATGTATTGAAAGTCACTACTAGATATCAAAGTAGACAAAAAATTCCGCGCGGAAAATCAAAAACAAGAATTGCCAAGGCAATCTTTAAATAAAGCTTCTAAGCCCAACGTATACGACGTCATAAACAATGATGAAGTACGTAAAGTAGTGACCTTGCAGATAAAAAATATGTTATGTTTATTTAAACATGGTAGAAAAATTACTGCAAGATATGATGTTAGCGATTTATATACTAATGGAGTTATTGATTTAGATCAATTTTTCCAAAGGCTTGAAATGCAAGCCGGTATACATAAAATCAGCCATCTCAAAGTGGCACCGTGGGAAAATATCTTTGAATATACTTCAATAGATAAATTTAAATTAATGGGCAATAAAATATTGAAAACATTAAGAGTAGCGCTACTCAACCCGGTGACCCAAATAACAAATTTAAAAGAAAAAGAAGCAATTTTGTCTACATTTCATGATAATCCAATTCAAGGAGGTCATACAGGCATATCAAAAACTTTGGCCAAAGTAAAAAGACACTATTACTGGAAAGGCATGTCTAAAGATAAAACTGAGTACGTAAGAAAATGTCAAAAATGCCAGAAAGCCAAAATAACTAAACACACAAAGACTCCTTTAACAATTACGGACACACCAATAAATGCTTTCGACAGAGTGATAGTGGACACCATTGGTCCACTGCCAAAATCAGAAAATGGCAATGAGTATGCAGTCACTTTAATATATGATTTAACTAAGTATTTAGTTGCCATACCTGTTCCGAATAAAAATGCCAATACTGTCGCTAAAGCAATATTTGAATCTTTTTATCCTGAAATACGGTCCAATGAAGACGTTCATTACGGACATGGGAACAGAATATAAGAATTCAATTATAGACGATTTGTGCAAATATTTAAGGATTGAAAACATTACATCCACAGCACACCACCACCATACAGTTGGAACAATAGAAAGAAGTCATAGAACTTTCAATGAGTACATACGATCTTACATATCGGTTGATAAAACTGATTGGGACGTATGGCTTCAATATTTTGTCTTTTGTTTCAACACGACCCCTAACTATGGCACATACTTATTGTCCATATGAGCTAGTATTCGGTAAAACAAGTAATTTGCCAAAACATTTTAATAGCATAGATAGTGTAGAAGCACTATATAATAAAGATGACTATGCTAAGGAGAGTAATTATAGATTAGAAGTAGCCTATAAAAGAGCTAGAGTTATGTTAGAAGCAAATAAGAATAAAAATAAAATTCTATACGATCATAAAATAAGGGATATAGATATATCAGTAGGTGACAAAGTTTTATTAAAAAACGAGACAGGTCATAAATTAGATCCTAAATATACAGGTCCGTATATAGTAACGGAAATAGGAGATAGAGATAACATTATAATAACAAATAATAAACATAAAAAACAAACAGTTCATAAGGATAGATTCAAAATCTTTATTTCATAAATTGCACTTAGTATGGCCATACAAAGACACACATACATAAATAAATAAATAAACATATTCTTTTAATAATTTAATTTTCTTTAATTCCGATAAGATGATACAAAAACAAATAAAAAAAAATAACAAAAAAAAAATGCATTAATTAGAAATTTTTATTATAAAAATAACTTTATTATATTACGTTATTTTTCAAAAGGAGGGAGATGTAGTATGCACATATATTGAATACCCACTGTACCGAGAGTACTTAAAGGGTGCGCACTGTAACACTTTGTTGCAGTGTTTACATAATCCAAAGTCCCGGTCATAAACCCTAAGTGGCCGAAATATGAACCGATCGTTATGCTTTAGCCCGCACACAGAAAGTGCTAGTGTCAGCATAATCGTAACAAACGGTCAGCATATGCATACCCCTCGCGCCTCCACTTGAGAGCGCATAACAACGTACATTATTATATTCCTTTATATATAAGTACATAGCCGTCTCTCTGCCGCCGCCTGCAAGCAGCGCTGCTACGAGACTTAACCTTACTTAGGCTTAAGAAATATTGTAAAAGAACAGAGACATTTTGAGCGTTGGAGCGGCACCTCGGCTGCTCCTTCAAAATAAAGAAACCAAACCAACCAAACGCAAATCGGACTATTCCCTTCATCACATTTCTCATCACACCATAGGCCGAGGCACCAAACAGTGCACAGGGCACCATGAGTCCGGCATATATGGTCCGCCTGGCCCGAGGACTGAATCCCCAGTCAACTCGCAGCACACGCGCCAATGCTCCTACGACTCCGGTCATTCGCTGACGCAGCGATGCGATGTGCATGAAGAAATTCATCCGCTCGCTGACCGTGATGCCAAGGTACCGGCAGCTGCTGACGTATGGGAGATGTGCTCCAGAAGATCTCACCAACGGGGTGCGCACGAGGGCACCCTTCAGCAGCATAATCACCGTCTTGCTGGTGGAAATGGTGACACCGATTTCCGTACCCCACGTTTCAACGATGGACATCAAATGCGTTCCTTTGCTTTCCAGCACGGCTCGGGAATTTCCTTCGACGAGAAGAGCAGGTCATCCGCATACGCGCTGAAAGCGCAGTATGGCTGGAGGCGCCGGAGCAGGACATCCATCAGTAGATCCCAAATGAATGGGCCACTAATGGATCCCTGCGGGAAGCCTCTAGTTACTGGAACACTTACGGTTCCAGAACTGCTTCGGATCTCTGCTCTTCTGTCTGAGAAGAAGCTCTGCCACAAGCTCAACTCTCGGCATCCCAAGTCGGCGAGCCGACGCAGTGCAGCACTCCATTCGACGTTGTCGAACGCACCCTTGAAGTCAACGAAGATCCCGAGCACGTATCGCGCCGGGCTGGCGGCGACACTGCTCTTCACGTGCCTCCAAGCGTCGTCAACACATCGTCCTTGGCGAAATCCGAACTGCCATCTGCATCCTTTCGGAAGAACTTCTCTCACACGGTCAACCATGATGGCCTCAAGCACCTTGCCAAATAGTGGCAACAGGCATATCCCACGGTACGACGAGGGCTCGCACCTATCCTTGTCGGGCCCCTTGAGTAGCGCGACTACACGTGGACACTTCCACTCTCGGGGGAAGTAACTCGACTGGATGCAACGGGAGTATAGTGCCGTCAGATACTGAGGTATGGCGCGCCACACTGCTTTGCAGATAGTGCCATTGATGCCGTCCATGCCGGGAGAGCGTCTGCTCTTCAACCTGGCGACACAAGCATCAACCTCTACTTCCTCGAGGGCCGGTGGGACCTCCTCCGCTCCGGCAATCGGTGCATCAGACTCCGCAACTGGGAAAAGTTACGGAGGAGCACACGCGCACAATCACCCCAATCGGTGATTAGCTCGCCATCAACGCGGAGGCACCCAATCTCCGTGCACTTTCTGCATCCTCGGCAGATCTTGTAGACGCGCCCCCAGGGATCGTGTGCGTTTTCTCCAACGAAGCGTCTCCAACTCTCGTCCTTCGCCCTTAGGATGAGCTTCTTACAGTCGGCTGAGGCTTGCCTCAGCTCGACTGCAAGCAGCTCAGCCGCATCGCCGTCTCCTCCACGACGAGCGTTTTGAAGCCGGCGGCGAAGTCTCCTGACTTCGCGTCTCACCGTGTTCAGGCTGGCGGTCCACCAGCCTGGCTTCCTTCTCCTAGGCGATCTCGGCGTCCTTCTTCCCAGCGCAAGGTCACACACATCGTGGACCATGCCGCGCAGGAAAGAGACTTGCTGGTCCAACGGCGACTGTGAGAAGTCTTCCGGAATATCGGCTGCCCGTCTCACCATCTCCTGTTCGAACAATCGCCAGCGAGCATTGGAGATGTTCCAGGACGGCACAGGAGCTAAGCTCTCAACTGTGTGCGTGGTCGTTGGTGTTGCCACAACAGTGATCATATTATGATCACTCAACTCCCACTCTCCACTCGAATGTGGCCCACATCGATGCTGCATCGTTGGCGATCATCACGTCGATATCACTACGCGCACGGTAGTTATCGAACGTGAACACCGGGCTAGGCTGGTTGAAGGCAACGGCTCCTTTCTCCAGCATCCACTCAGACAGCAGCTCACCCCGGCTATGGTTTGCTTGTCCCTCGGGATTCCGAGGGAGTTTGCTAAACCAAAGGGGGGATGCTGCGTTCGCGTCGAGTACCAGGATAGCGGGGGTTCTGCTGGCCTGCAGCAGGACCGCATCCATATACCTGAGGTACGGCTCCAGCTCGGTGTCGAACTGGCAGTATACGGAGCAAAGGAAGATTGAGCCAAAACTCCCATTAACGCTCACGCATACGCCATAGTCGGTGGTAAGCGGCTCCATCGGCATGCAGATGACATCCTGGTGATCCACGAGGATGGCTGCCTTGTTTCTCCGGTCGGTGTATATACTCATTCCTTCCGGCAGCGCATCACTCGCCCCGCTACCAATGTATGGCTCCTGCAGCAGTGCAAACAGACATCCAGACTCCCTCAGGCGGACTGCGAGCTCAATAGTCGCAGCCCGACCTCGACCACAGTTTGCTTGGATGAACCTAAACATTTATGTCTAGAGTTAACCCTCGCCAGCACCGCCGCATACACCGGGCAGCTCGGGGACAGCATGCTGTGGCCCGAGGGATGCCCGTAGAATCGGCAGTTATGGCAGTCCACCGGATTGCTGCAACTTTGCGCACTGTGGCCGAACTGTCCACATTGCCTGCAGGCATTGTCCTTCTGCTTGTACTCTGCCACCTTGTGGTTGGAGCCAACACACCTGTGGCACGCGTACGTTCGCACAAGGGCCCTGCATCGGTAGGAGAACCACTTTATGTAGATCCGCCCACCTTCCAGCAGATCTAGCACCTTCGGTTCGCACTCCAGCGTGACACTCACCGTGGCTCCGTCGGCAACCATCCAAGGCTTACTGTCCAGGTGGACAGCCTTGCGGAACTCCGCCTCCGGGATGTGTTCACGGAGGTTGTTGGCATACAACTCAGCCATAAACTCCTCCGGAGCAATCTGGGTGGCGACATCCTGGATGACAAGTTTAGGTCGTTGCGCAGCGTTCGGCTTGACCTCGAGACCAATCTCGCCGAACTTCTTGCTGGCAACAACCTTCCTTATTTCTCCTGACGAGGGGGTGCGGATGATGGCACCGCCACGCGCAAGCCCTCTCACCTCGTGCACGCGAACTCCCAGCGAAGGGGCAATCTCCCGGCGCACCTTTTCGGCAACCTCTTTACCCAAAAGTTTCGGGTCCTCACTCACCACCACGGCCGACCACGTGTCACGTGGTTTTCGCGGCGCTGGCACGGGAGCTGCGGAAGGTGCTGGCAGGCTGGTATATGCTGCCGCATACCCAACGGGTGGCCGAGAAGCTACAGCCTGCTGCGTCGATGGCATCTGAGCCGGCGGCGGTGGCAGCGGCGTCGCCGCACGCAGTTTGCTGGATTCCTCCAACACTGCATTGCGCACCATCAACGCCTGGACAATCGTGTCATACCGGCTGATGCATCTCATCAGCGCAGTGGCCTGCTGAGCGCCCATCAGCGACTCCACCACCAGGGACACAAAAGTGTCCTTGATGTTGGCCGCTTCAGCTTCAGGACGCCGTCAGCTCCGTTCTTGATAATACTATCAAGAGACTGCATCGAAATGCGAGAAGGCTCCGGGACGGCAGCGAGGGTCTTAGCGACGACATCGGCGGCTGCGTCAGCAACAGCGGCGGTTGCATCGACAGCTCCAGCTGAAGCTCTAGCGGCGGGGGCTACAAAGACGGCAGCGTCGGCAGCGGCGGAGGCATTAACAGCCGAGGCAGCTGGGATCACCGGCGTCTCCAATGAGGAGAACGATAGCTCCTCCAGCACCACAACTGGCTCCGGTTTTCCCGCTCCGGTTACGGCAAGCAGCTTGGTCTGCGTGGGAGCCGATATGGTTGTCGCCCTGGACTTGCGCCCACGACGACGTCCTCTGGCTCCAGTCGCACTCTCCGCACGGCTGCTTGCCAGGCTGCTGACGGAGAGCTCACTCTCCGACTTGGCGCTCATAGCGCCCTTCTCCAAAATTCAGCACCGCCTAAAAGAGCTGCTAAAGAATATATGGGAGCCAGAAAATATGCAGCGATATTTTAACAACGGCAGCCCAAAAGTATTAGTGAAGTGCGCGCAAAAGCACACACCAAAGCTTTACAAAGAGAGCACACTTTAGCTCGCGCCGAAAGCACGGCAAAAGCACAAGCGAGAGCACTCTCAAAGCTCTCTCTCAAGCTCTCTCTTGGGTACTCTCACTAATACTTTCGCACTAAAGCTCTGACCAGAACCACTCACCGAGCTTCTGCAGTAGAAAATTTCCACCACGTGCAAACACGTGCAAAAGGAAAAACACTTTTTCCACGTGAAAAACTTAATATTCCGAGACGAAAATATCACCAAACGATACGCGCTGTTAAGACGCGAATTTTGAAATAAAATTTTATTCACCGTTTTACCGGAGAAAAATGAATTAAACTACGGAGCACTCTAAAAACACGTCCGACGTTAATCCATTCATGCGCGTCACTAATTAGATGACGAGGCATTTGGCTATTTTTTTTGTTTGTTTTGTTCGCTGAGGTAAGGAAATCTTCAAAAGATACGTAGTCTGGATATGTTGCTGGTGTTGTTTAATATTATGATCCAATTATGATTACGTTATGCCCGATTCATCTAAAGATAAATCTTAAGAAGCCTACGTGCCAAAACATTCCTCTTTCTTTAAGCGATTTTTATGCCGTTTTTTGATGTTATGCTACGGCAGCAAGCTTATATTCGAACCCAGGCTTTGGCCAAGTCCAATCACGGGTGTACCCTGATAGATACATGAACTGCCGCCAGCTCCAGAGCCCACCACTGATTACCCGGACACTGATGATATTGCTATCACCAGAGCTGAGGAGGTCTGAGGCGATCAACCGTTTTACCGATTGGCCGCTCCATATTCCTCTCCAGTTCACAGTGGCGGAATGTCTCAATGTCTCCAGCTCCGAAAAATCTCCGCAAATTTGTCCGTATGTCCGGTGTCTCGTACTTCTCGACTTTACGCTGATGCGCTTGGTCGAGAGAATGTCCGTCTGTCACGACCTGCACGTCAATCACATAAATGTGATTTGTCGGATAGTCACCAAGTCAGGTTTATTCAGTCCGGTTTCGCCCTGCAGACTTGGTTCAACATGAACGACGCAGCCTCTTCGCTCAAGTCCCCTCTTGAGAAAATTTACTACGCCGTCGTGCCGAGCTATCCTCCTCCCATGAGTTCTATAGCATTGCTGCAAGATGTGGTTTGTTGTTTCGGGAGCATCACATCCTGCACGCACCGTCTTCCCAATTCGTGCCTTCCCCTCGTGGTACGAGACCTTGAGGGTAGGGCATTTATCCGCAGTTTGATTCCTTCAGTATATTCCTTTCCTGTTAGCAAACGCATGGGCTAACTAACCCACCCGTGTTGCGGAGCAAAACGCTCTGCTTCACGGAGCCCGCAAACATCAACAGACGTGTGCAATCTATTTGCCAAGTACGAATCTACCTGTGAACGGGTTAACAGTTCTTGACTTCCAGCCTTAAGCCTGTCCCGGGCCCTCCGCATTTCTTCCTCCACGAAAGAGCTGGCTACCTCGGATCGCTCGAGGTGAGGCCATTTTATACCGCTCAATCGCTTCAGTCGAAGCATTGGTGCTATCCATCTTAGAGATGGTAACCCGAGACCCCCACTTCTGTGAGGGGCATGGAAAAAAGAAACTGGTACGTCCACCGAAAGCCCCAACCACTTCCGTGCGGTATATCGAACTAGTTTGTCAAACTTCTTCAGAACGCCTATCGTCACACTCCCAAGGGTAAGCTTGTGATAGAGTTGTGGGATAAGAACGGTCCGAAGGGCAAATAACTTCTGTTGTGGTTTCAGGGGGGCCCGAGTCAATCTCAAGAGCTTTGAACCGAGGTCCTCTGCTGGATCGTACCGGGCCCTCCCCTCTGCAGTGAATTTGATCCCTAAAGAAGGACACTCGCGCCCGCCAATCAAAAAGCTCCGCCGTTCCACGACAGTACACTTTTGTTTGGCTTGCCCCTTAACGCTAACAGTGAAACACTTGTCAGTGTTAAGGGTGAGACCCACAGAGGAAAGAAAGCAAACTGTGGTGTCCAACAATTTCTGAAGCCCCATCAGAGTTTCTGCAAAAAGGACAATGTCATCTGCGAACGCAGCTGCGTTTGTCATGGCGTTTCCGACCTTGGCACCGATCTCACTGGGTAAGGACCTAAGCAACCAGTCAATGACCATGTTGAATAGTATGGGAGACAGAGGATCACCCTGTTTCACTCCTCTCGCAGGAGTAAATACCTCTGAAGCCCACCGGTTCCTAGCGAGCATTGTGCCGCCGCCCTCGTACACCTTCCGTAAGTAGTTGATTAAGCCTCTCGGGGCACCATATGAAGCCAATGTGTTGTAGACCGCTTCGTGAGTTACAGCATCAAAGGCCTTACTAACATCGAAGGTCCCGATGTAGCACGATTATGATGTTCCCTCGAAACTAAATCAACAATCGTCGTATTGTCAGCACACCCATCGGTAGGTAGGAACCCTCGCTGACGCGTATCCCAGTTGATGGCTGCACTCAACCGGGCTGCCAAAATGGCATTTAGTTGCCTAACTATCACCGAGGGGACTGAAATAGGACGAAAGTCTTGCGGTTGATTTGCCGTCGCCTTCTTCGGAATGAAGATGGTTCGCGCCAGACGGATGGAGTACGGTAAATTCTCGCACCAGAGGATTATGTTCATTATGCGAAGCATAATGCCGTCGGGGACACTCCTGGCAGTTCTTGGAGTAATCCAGTCAGGGCCTGGAGAACTGGATAGCTTGACTCTTGACGCCCTAAGATCGCGCTGATTTACAGCGGACCATACCCTCTCGATCGTGTGCCCCATGTTTAACATGGAGCGTTTGATCGAGCTCCGGCTAGGCTGAGATATTGGAGACATTACCTGTCTCCAATATGGCTCCATAATCTCCCGGTTTGGCATTACCAACTCGTCAGCTTCCTCCAGAAGGGACTTTATGCATCTTCCCGGATGTTTATCCCAGTTACGCTGAACCCTAGCGTACTGCTGCCTTCTTCGTTGTCTCATATTTTGAGGTTCCGTATGGGACCTCGTCAGAATGTGCGGTTCATTCCGTGTCGGAAAAATTTCCATGAGATAACTAGATAAACGTTGGAGAGTGGTTTCCTGTCCCGAGACCTGCGCATTATCTACGATATTTTGCAGGACCTCGGCTCTCCACCGGGAATCGCATACCACAGGAGCAAGCCCCTGTAGTACCCTCAGGATTTCGCTGTTCGTCTGTTCGGATGGTCTGATTGGTCCCGCTGGTGGTGTCGATACTTGGTGGTTTTGCTCACTTGTACTAGGGCGGCGCTGTGAGGTGCTCGGTTCTATTGCTTCTGGGGTGGGAACAGATTGCCCTCTTATCTGTTCCAGTTTTGCCTTGTACTCACCCCTCTTCCGATAAGATGAAATTGCATCGGAACTGCGGTGGGTGAAAATCTCCGCTAGCTTTTTATTCAGAAACCGAACACCACTTGCTATGAGCTCAACCTCCTTTCTCGCCATCATCAACGTTTCTTCTTCAGACCATCTTGCCTTCTTATCGACACGAAGACGGTGTGCATCAAGTTCGTCTTTGTCCTTGATGTTGGCCGCTTCCTCCAGGACGCCGTCAGCTCCGTTCTTGATAATACTATCAAGAGACCGCATCGAAATGCGAGAAGGCTCCGGGACGGCAGCGAGGGTCTTAGCGACGACATCGGCGGCTGCGTCAGCAACAGCGGCGGTTGCATCGGCAGCTCCAGCTGCAGCTCTAGCGGCGGGGGCTACAAAGACGGCAGCGGCGGAGGCATCAACAGCCGAGGCAGCTGGGATCACCGGCGTCTCCAATGAGGAGAACGATAGCTCCTCCAGCACCACAACTGGCTGCGGTTTTCCCGCTCCGGTTACGGCAAGCAGCTTGGTCTGCGTGGGAGCCGATATGGTTGTCGCCCTGGACTTGCGCCCACGACGACGTCCTCTGGCTCCAGTCGCACTCTCCGCACGGCTGCTTGCCAGGCTGCTGACGGAGAGCTCACTCTCCGACATGGCGCTCATAGCGCCCTTCTCCAAAATTCAGCACCGCCTAAAAGAGCTGCTAAAGAAAATATGGGAGCCAGAAAATATGCAGCGATATTTTAACAACGGCAGCCCAAAAGTATGCCTCAAAAGTATTAGTGAAGTGCGCGCAAAAGCACACCCCAAAGCTTTACAAAGAGAGCACACTTAAGCTCGCGCCGAAAGCACGGCAAAAGCACAAGCGAGAGCACTCTCAAAGCTCTCTCTCAAGCTCTCTCTTGGGTACTCTCACTAATACTTTCACACTAAAGCTCTGACCAGAACCACTCACCGAGCTTCTGCAGTGGAAAATTTCCACCACGTGCAAACACGTGCAAAAGGAAAAACACTTTTTCCACGTGAAAAACTTAATATTCCGAGACGAAAATATCACCAAACGATACGCGCTGTTAAGACGCGAATTTTGAAATAAAATTTAAGTCTCTACGACACCGTTTTACCGGAGAAAAATGAATTAAACCACGGAGCACTCTAAAAACACGTCCGACGTTAATCCATTCATGCGCGTCACTAATTAGATGACGAGGCATTTGGCTATTTATTTTTTTATTTATTTATTTTTTTTTTTTTTGTTCGCTGAGGTAAGGAAATCTTCCAAAGATACGTAGTCTGGATATGTTGCTGATGTTGTTTGCTATTATGATCCAATTATGACTACGTTATGCCCGATTCATCTTAAGATAAATCTTAAGACGCCTACGTGCTAAAACCTTCCTCTTTTCTTTATGCGAATTTTATGCCGTTTTTTAATGTTATGCCTCGGCAGCAAGCTTATATTCGAACCCAGGCTTTGGCTAAGTCCAATCACGTATGTACCCCGACAGATACATGAACTGCCGCCAGCTCCAGAGCCCACCACTGATTACCCGGACACTGATGATATTGCTATCACCAGAGCTGAGGAGGTCTGAGGCGATCAACCGATTTACCGATTGGCCGCTCCATATTCCTCTCCAGTTCACAGTGGCGGAATGGAACTCTATGTCACCAGCTCCGAAAAATCTCCGCAAATTTGTCTCGTACTTCTCGACTTTACGCTGATGCGCTTGGTCGAGAGAATGTCCGTCTGTCACGACCTGCACGTCAATCACATAAATGTGATTTTGTCGAAGTACTTAGTGAATTTGATCCCTAAGTACTTCCACTCGTCAGTACGCTTCAATAAAGGGCACTCGCGCCCGCCAATCAAAAAGCTCCGCCGTTCCACGACAGTACACTTTTGTTTGGCTGCTCCTAAACACTAACAGTGAAACACTTGTCAGTGTTAAGGGTGAGACCCACAGAGGAAAGAAAACAAACTTTGGTGTCCAACAATTTCTGAAGCCCCATCGGAGTTTCTGCAAAAAGGACAATGTCATCTGCGAACGCAGCTGCGTTTGTCATGGCATTTCCGACTTTGGCACCGATCTCACTGGGTAAGGACCTAAGCAACCAGTCAATGACCATGTTGAATAGTATGGGAGACAGAGGATCACCCTGTTTCACTCCTCTCGCAGGAGTAAATACCTCTGAAGCCCACCGGTTCCTAGCGAGCATTGTGCCGCCGCCCTCGTACACCTTCCGTAAGTAGTTGATTAAGCCTCTCGGGGCACCATATGAAGCCAATGTGTTGTAGACCGCTTCGTGAGTTACAGCATCAAAGGCCTTACTAACATCGAAGGTCCCGATGTAGCACGATTATGATGTTCCCTCGAAACTAAATCAACAATCGTCGTATTGTCAGCACACCCATCGGTAGGTAGGAACCCTCGCTGACGCGTATCCCAGTTGATGGCTGCACTCAACCGGGCTGCCAAAATGGCATTTAGTTGCCTAACTATCACCGAGGGGACTGAAATAGGACGAAAGTCTTGCGGTTGATTTGCCGTCGCCTTCTTCGGAATGAAGATGGTTCGCGCCAGACGGATGGAGTACGGTAAATTCTCGCACCAGAGGATTATGTTCATTATGCGAAGCATAATGCCGTCGGGGACACTCCTGGCAGTTCTTGGAGTAATCCAGTCAGGGCCTGGAGAACTGGATAGCTTGACTCTTGACGCCCTAAGATCGCGCTGATTTACAGCGGACCATACCCTCTCGATCGTGTGCCCCATGTTTAACATGGAGCGTTTGATCGAGCTCCGGCTAGGCTGAGATATTGGAGACATTACCTGTCTCCAATATGGCTCCATAATCTCCCGGTTTGGCATTACCAACTCGTCAGCTTCCTCCAGAAGGGACTTTATGCATCTTCCCGGATGTTTATCCCAGTTACGCTGAACCCTAGCGTACTGCTGCCTTCTTCGTTGTCTCATATTTTGAGGTTCCGTATGGGACCTCGTCAGAATGTGCGGTTCATTCCGTGTCGGAAAAATTTCCATGAGATAACTAGATAAACGTTGGAGAGTGGTTTCCTGTCCCGAGACCTGCGCATTATCTACGATATTTTGCAGGACCTCGGCTCTCCACCGGGAATCGCATACCACAGGAGCAAGCCCCTGTAGTACCCTCAGGATTTCGCTGTTCGTCTGTTCGGATGGTCTGATTGGTCCCGCTGGTGGTGTCGATACTTGGTGGTTTTGCTCACTTGTACTAGGGCGGCGCTGTGAGGTGCTCGGTTCTATTGCTTCTGGGGTGGGAACAGATTGCCCTCTTATCTGTTCCAGTTTTGCCTTGTACTCACCCCTCTTCCGATAAGATGAAATTGCATCGGAACTGCGGTGGGTGAAAATCTCCGCTAGCTTTTTATTCAGAAACCGAACACCACTTGCTATGAGCTCAACCTCCTTTCTCGCCATCATCAACGTTTCTTCTTCAGACCATCTTGCCTTCTTATCGACACGAAGACGGTGTGCATCAAGTTCGTCTTTGTCCTTGATGTTGGCCGCTTCCTCCAGGACGCCGTCAGCTCCGTTCTTGATAATACTATCAAGAGACCGCATCGAAATGCGAGAAGGCTCCGGGACGGCAGCGAGGGTCTTAGCGACGACATCGGCGGCTGCGTCAGCAACAGCGGCGGTTGCATCGGCAGCTCCAGCTGCAGCTCTAGCGGCGGGGGCTACAAAGACGGCAGCGTCGGCAGCGGCGGAGGCATCAACAGCCGAGGCAGCTGGGATCACCGGCGTCTCCAATGAGGAGAACGATAGCTCCTCCAGCACCACAACTGGCTGCGGTTTTCCCGCTCCGGTTACGGCAAGCAGCTTGGTCTGCGTGGGAGCCGATATGGTTGTCGCCCTGGACTTGCGCCCACGACGACGTCCTCTGGCTCCAGTCGCACTCTCCGCACGGCTGCTTGCCAGGCTGCTGACGGAGAGCTCACTCTCCGACATGGCGCTCATAGCGCCCTTCTCCAAAATTCAGCACCGCCTAAAAGAGCTGCTAAAGAAAATATGGGAGCCAGAAAATATGCAGCGATATTTTAACAACGGCAGCCCAAAAGTATGCCTCAAAAGTATTAGTGAAGTGCGCGCAAAAGCACACACCAAAGCTTTACAAAGAGAGCACACTTAAGCTCGCGCCGAAAGCACGGCAAAAGCACAAGCGAGAGCACTCTCAAAGCTCTCTCTCAAGCTCTCTCTTGGGTACTCTCACTAATACTTTCACACTAAAGCTCTGACCAGAACCACTCACCGAGCTTCTGCAGTGGAAAATTTCCACCACGTGCAAACACGTGCAAAAGGAAAAACACTTTTTCCACGTGAAAAACTTAATATTCCGAGACGAAAATATCACCAAACGATACGCGCTGTTAAGACGCGAATTTTGAAATAAAATTTAAGTCTCTACGACACCGTTTTACCGGAGAAAAATGAATTAAACCACGGAGCACTCTAAAAACACGTCCGACGTTAATCCATTCATGCGCGTCACTAATTAGATGACGAGGCATTTGGCTATTTATTTTTTTATTTATTTATTTTTTTTTTTTGTTCGCTGAGGTAAGGAAATCTTCCAAAGATACGTAGTCTGGATATGTTGCTGATGTTGTTTGCTATTATGATCCAATTATGACTACGTTATGCCCGATTCATCTTAAGATAAATCTTAAGACGCCTACGTGCTAAAACCTTCCTCTTTTCTTTATGCGAATTTTATGCCGTTTTTTAATGTTATGCCTCGGCAGCAAGCTTATATTCGAACCCAGGCTTTGGCTAAGTCCAATCACGTATGTACCCCGACAGATACATGAACTGCCGCCAGCTCCAGAGCCCACCACTGATTACCCGGACACTGATGATATTGCTATCACCAGAGCTGAGGAGGTCTGAGGCGATCAACCGATTTACCGATTGGCCGCTCCATATTCCTCTCCAGTTCACAGTGGCGGAATGGAACTCTATGTCACCAGCTCCGAAAAATCTCCGCAAATTTGTCTCGTACTTCTCGACTTTACGCTGATGCGCTTGGTCGAGAGAATGTCCGTCTGTCACGACCTGCACGTCAATCACATAAATGTGATTTTGTCGAAGTACTTAGTGAATTTGATCCCTAAGTACTTCCACTCGTCAGTACGCTTCAATAAAGGGCACTCGCGCCCGCCAATCAAAAAGCTCCGCCGTTCCACGACAGTACACTTTTGTTTGGCTGCTCCTAAACACTAACAGTGAAACACTTGTCAGTGTTAAGGGTGAGACCCACAGAGGAAAGAAAACAAACTTTGGTGTCCAACAATTTCTGAAGCCCCATCGGAGTTTCTGCAAAAGGACAATGTCATCTGCGAACGCAGCTGCGTTTGTCATGGCATTTCCGACTTTGGCACCGATCTCACTGGGTAAGGACCTAAGCAACCAGTCAATGACCATGTTGAATAGTATGGGAGACAGAGGATCACCCTGTTTCACTCCTCTCGCAGGAGTAAATACCTCTGAAGCCCACCGGTTCCTAGCGAGCATTGTGCCGCCGCCCTCGTACACCTTCCGTAAGTAGTTGATTAAGCCTCTCGGGGCACCATATGAAGCCAATGTGTTGTAGACCGCTTCGTGAGTTACAGCATCAAAGGCCTTACTAACATCGAAGGTCCCGATGTAGCACGATTATGATGTTCCCTCGAAACTAAATCAACAATCGTCGTATTGTCAGCACACCCATCGGTAGGTAGGAACCCTCGCTGACGCGTATCCCAGTTGATGGCTGCACTCAACCGGGCTGCCAAAATGGCATTTAGTTGCCTAACTATCACCGAGGGGACTGAAATAGGACGAAAGTCTTGCGGTTGATTTGCCGTCGCCTTCTTCGGAATGAAGATGGTTTGGGCCAGACGGATGAAGTACGGTAAATTCTCGCACCAGAGGATTATGTTCATTATGCGAAGCATAAAGCCGTCGGGGACACTCCTGGCAGTTCTTGGAGCAATCCCGTCAGGGCCTGGAGAACTGGATAGTTTGACTCTTGCGCCCTAAGATCGCGCTGATTTACAGCGGACCATACCCTCTCAATCGTGTGCCCCATGTTTAACATGGAGCGTTTGATCGAGCTCCGGCTAGGCTGAGTCATTACCTGTCTCCAATATGGCTCCATAATCTCCCGGTTTGGCATTACCGACTCGTCAGCTTCCTCCAGAAGGGACTTTATGCATCTTCCCGGATGTTTATCCCAGTTACGCTGAACCCTAGCGTACTGCTGCCTTCTTCGTTGTCTCATATTTCGAGGTTCCGTATGGGACCTCGTCAGAATGTGCGGATCATTCCGTGTCGGAAAAATTTCCATGAGATAACTAGATAAACGTTGGAGAGTGGTTTCCTGTCCCGAGACCTGCGCATTATCTACGATATTTTGCAGGACCTCGGCTCTCCACCGGGAATCGCATACCACAGGAGCAAGCTCCTGTAGTACCCTCAGGATTTCGCTGTTCGTCTGTTCGGATGGTCTGATTGGTCCCGCTGGTGGTGTCGATACTTGGTGGTTTTGCTCACTTGAACTAGGGCGGCGCTGTGAGGTGCTCGGTTCTATTGCTTCTGGGGTGGGAACAGATTGCCCTCTTATCGGTTCCAGTTTTGCCTTGTACTCACCCCTCTTCCGATATGATGAAATTGCATCGGAACTGCGGTGGGTGAAAAGCTCCGCTAGCTTTTTATTAAGAAACCGAACACCACTTGCTGTGAGCTCAACCTCCTTTCTCGCCATCATCAACGTTTCTTCCTCTGACCATCTTGCCTTCTTATCGACACGAAGACGGTGTGCATCAAGTTCGTCTTTGTGTCGATGTGACATGTGAACGCCCAAACCCCTCTTGGAGTTGAACGTCATTTCACATATCGTGCAGGGCACCCTCCCTGATAGGTTAACCGCTGCACTGGGTTCAAATAGATTGCTATCCAGACTAGTGGCCGTGGACTCTCATCCTCCAACAAGTAAATTCATTATCCGAGGCTCGTTATTCGTATTTGCACCAATTTTTTTAAAGGTCCAGGGGGCTGGCAACCCCAAGGACCCTTTCGCCGCTCAAATCAGCTACCAGTTAGTAAACTAACTGGCACCCAGAGAATACCACGAGGAGGTTTTGAGTCGACTTGATTTGATTGTATGGCTTACGAGTTACGGAATAAGACCCCCTCTGCGCAATCACATCCATATTCTCCGCGCTTACTTGAATTTGCCGACTTCCCTTACCTACATTATTCTATCGACTAGAGACTCTTTACCTTGGGGACCAGCTGCGGATATTGGTACGGCCTTTTGAGAAGTTTGCGTATCCCCACCATAAATTTTCAAAGTCGGAGACACAACAGTATATGTCATGCTCTTCTAGCCCATCTACCATATCTCTCTGCGAAAGACTTCCATGGTAGTACGACTATAAAACAGAAAAGAAAACTCTTCCGGTATCTCTCGACGGCTTCTTTATGGTCGTTCCTGTTGCCAGGATGAGCACGAGGCCCATATTTAATAACAAACGGATACTCAACAGGTAACGGAATTGGAACCGTATTCCCTTTCGATCAAAATTATTCAAGTATATTATTATAATTTTAATATTGTAGTATGCTCATATATTGAATACCCACTGTACCCAAAATACTTAAAGGGTACGCACTGTAACACTTTGTTGCAGTGCTTACATATTTCAAAGTCCCGGTCATAAACCCTAAGTGGCCGAAATATAATCCGATCGTTATGGCTTAGCCCACACACGGAAAGTGCTAGCGTCGGTATAACTGCAACGAACGGACAGCATATCCATACCCCTCGCGCCTCCACTTGAGAGCGCATAGCAATATACAGAAGTATATAGATACATAGCCGTCTCTCTGCCGCCGCCTGCGAGCAGCGCAGCTATGAGACTTAGCCTTAATTAGACTTAAAGAATATTGTAAAAATCAGAAACATTTCGATCGTTGGAGCGGCACCATTGCTGCTCCAACCAAATAAAATACAGAATACAGAATTTTACAAAATAAAATTACCCAATGCAACGAACCAAATGATGGAAAAATACATCATGGCTAATGCTAATACAAAAGGATTGAAAGGAAAATATATCATGGCAAAGAATGATAAAATATAAAAGCAAAAGGCAGCTGTGGAGAAAAGTCTGAGTGAGTAGAGTCAGAGTAATGGGCAAGTGCGGTGGTAAAAAAAAACAAAAATATACATATATATATATATATAAAATAACAAAAAAAAATAATAGCACACATTAAGTGGCTATTATACATTCAAAATACGCCACCCACATGGGCAACGGCACAAAAGCTTATGGAAGAGCTTTATTTTTTTGGTGCACGAAAGCCTCCATCTAAGAAGCCTAACTCTGTAACTCGCTCAACCGATAACCTAACATATGAATCACTTTCGAACTACGATGTAGTCAACACAAATTCAGACAATAGAAAAAAATCCCTACTATCACAACTTTCAAAAAACTTCCCTCCACAGTTCAAGTCACAGCTTTCTAGCTTATACACCCAGTATAGCGATATATTCGGATTGGAAACCGAATCAATAACCACAAATAATTTTTATAAACAGAAACTGAGATTAAAAGATGATGAACCCGTATATATAAAGAACTATCGAAGCCCACATAGTCAGGTGAACGAAATACAAAAGCGAGTAGGTAAATTAATCTCGGACGGGATTGTCGAACCGTCAGTATCTGAATACAATAGCCCATCGTTACTTGTTCCTAAGAAATCATCCCCCGGGTCAAATGTAAAGAAATGACGATTAGTAATTGACTACCGCCAGATAAATAAAAAATTACTATCTGATAAATTCCCATTACCTAGAATTGATGACATTTTAGATCAACTAGGTCGAGCAAAATACTTTTCGTGTCTTGACTTAATCTTTTCTGGTCTAGAACCTTCTCAAGCATTCCATTATATGGATGACTTAATAGTAATTGGCTGTTCAGAAAAACATATGCTTAAGAACTTAACAGATGTTTTTGAGAAATGTAGGAAATACAACCTAAAGTTACATCCAGAAAAATGTTCATTTTTTATGCATGAAGTGACTTTTCTAGGTAATAAATGCACTGATAAAAGAATACTTCCAGATGACAAGAAATACGATGTTATTATGAACTACCCAGTTCCTCACGACGCGGACAGTGCTAGACGTTTCGTAACATTCTGTAACTATTATAGACGTTTTATAAAAAATTTCGCCGACTATTCACGGCGCATAACAAGATTATGTAAAAAGAATGTTCCTTTTAAATGGACGGATGAGTGTGAAAATGCATTTCAATACTTAAAAACAAAACTTATGGAACCTACCTTGCTACAATATCCAGATTTCACCAAAGATTTCTGTATAATAACAGATGCAAGTAAGCAAGCATGTGGAGCGGTTTTAACTCAAAGCCATAATGGTCTCCAACTTCCCATTGCATACGCATCAAGAGCATTTACAAAAGGTGAAAGTAACAAATGTACTACTGAGCAGGAATTAGCTGCAATTCATTGGGCGATATTACATTTCAGACCATACATATATGGAAAACATTTCTTAATAAAAACAGACCATAGACCTTTAATATACCTTTTCTCAATGATTAACCCCAGTTCTAAACTGACACGTATGAGTCTCGAACTAGAAGAATACGACTTTACTGTCGAATATTTAAAGGGAAGAGATAATTATGTAGCTGATGCGTTATCAAGGATAACCATCAAAGATCTACAAAAAATAACTAAAAATATACTGAAAGTCACTACTAGATATCAAAGTAGACAAAAATTCCGCGGAAAATCAAAAACAAGAATTGCCTATGCAATCTTTAAATAAAGCTTCTAAGCCCAACGTATACGACATCATAAACAATGATGAAGTACGTAAAGTAGTGACCTTGCAGATAAAAAATACGTTATGTTTATTTAAACATGGCAGAAAATTACTGCAAGATATGATGTTAGCGATTTATGTACTAATGGAGATTTGGACTTAGATCAATTTTTCCAAAGGCTTGAAATGCAAGCCGGTATACATAAAATCTGCCAACTCAAAATGGCACCGTGGGAAAATATCTTTGAACTTACTTCAATAGATAATTTTAAATTGATGGGCAATAAAATATTGAAAACATTAAGAGTAGCGCTACTCAACCCGGTGACCCCAATAACAAATTTAAAAGAAAAAGAAGCAATTTTGTCTACATTTCATGATAATCCAATTCAAGGAGGTCATACTGGCATATCAAAAACTTTGGGCAAAGTAAAAAGACACTATTAATGGAAAGGCATGTCTAAAGATATAACTGAGTACGTAAGAAAATGTCAAAAATGCCAGAAAGCCAAAATAACTAAAAACACAAAGACTTCTTTAACAATTACGGACACACCAATAAATGCTTTCGACAGAGTGATAGTGGACACCATTGGTCCACTGCCAAAATCAGAAAATGGCAATGAGTATGCAGTCACTTTAATGGCTTCAATATTTTGTCTTTTGTTTCAACACGACCCCCTCTATGGCACATACTTATTGTCCATATGAGCTAGAATTCGGTAAAACAAGTAATTTACCGAAACATTTTAATAGCATAGATAGTATAGAAGCACTATATAATATAGATGACTATGCTAAGGAGAGTAAGTATAGATTAGAAGAAGCCTATAAAAGAGATAGAGTTATGTTAGAAGCAAATAAGAATAAAAATAAAATTCTATATGATCATAAAGTAAGGGATATAGATATATCAGTAGGTGACCAAGTTTTATTAAAAAACGAGGCAGGTCATAAGTTAGATCCTAAATATACAGGTCCGCATATAGTA
This sequence comes from Drosophila atripex, assembly GCA_035045925.1. Classification (NCBI taxonomy): domain Eukaryota; kingdom Metazoa; phylum Arthropoda; class Insecta; order Diptera; family Drosophilidae; genus Drosophila; species Drosophila atripex. Next base: position 48,168 of record JAWNOP010000016.1, read on the forward strand.
ACGAAAATAGGAGATAACATTATAATAACAAATAATAAACATAGGAAACAAACAGTTCATAAGGATAGATTAAAAATCTTTATTTCATAAATTGCACTTAGTATGGCCATACAAAGACACACATACATAAATAAATAAATAAACATATTCTTTTAATAATTTCATTTTCTTTAATTCCGATAAGATAATACAAAAACAAATACAAAAAAAAAAAAAAAAAATAGAGAATGTATTAATTAGAAATTTTTATTAAAAAAATAACTTCATTATATTACGATATTTTTCACAAGGAGGGAGATGTAGTATGCACATATATTGAATACCCACTGTACCCAAAATACTTAAAGGGTACGCACTGTAACACTTTGTTGCAGTGCTTACATATTTCAAAGTCCCGGTCATAAACCCTAAGTGGCCGAAATATGATCCGATCGTTATGGCTTAGCCCACACACGGAAAGTGCTAGCGTCGGCATAACTGCAACGAACGGACAGCATATGCATACCCCTCGCGCCTCCACTTGTATATAAAAGTATATAGATACATAGCCGTCTCTCTGCCGCCGCCTGCGAGCAGCGCAGCTATGAGACTTAGCCTTAATTAGACTTAAAGAATATTGTAAAAATCAGAGACATTTCGATCGTTGGAGCGGCACCATTGCTGCTCCAACCAAATAAAATACAGAATACAAATCTAAACTGTAAAAATGAAATTACTTAAAATTACCCAATGCAACGATAAGGATCAACGAGGAGAATACATCAATATATATTGATAATATAAATTTCTACATTTTACTTGAAAATTTTCGGCTTTCGCCTTGAACTTAGGAGATAGTCGGTATCTCGTGATCAACCACTGTTCACACGAAACCCTTCTCCACTTCAGTCCTCCAAGGTCTCATTCGATTATTTGCTACTACCACCAAGATCTGTACCAATAGCAGCTCCATGCAGGCTTACGCATACTATTGTACCTTCCTACTCACTAAAGTTTCAAAATGTATATTACAAGTAATATAAATCATCTACTTTAGCGGTAATGTATAGGTATACAACTTAAGCGCCATCCATTTTAAGGGCTAGTTGCTTCGGCAAGTGAGTTGTTACACACTCCTTAGTGGATTTCGACTTCCATGATCACCGTCCTGCTGTTTTAAGCAACCAACGCCTTTTCACCCATTAAAGTTTGAGAATAGGTTAAGATCGTTTCGACCCTATGGCCTCTAATCATTCGCTTTACCAGATAAGATTATTTTATATAACATTAAAATGCACCAGCTATCCTGAGGGAAACTTCGGAAGGAACCAGCTACTAGATGGTTCGATTGGTCTTTCGCCCCTATATTCAATTCTGACAATCGATTTGCACGTCAGAACTGTTTCGGTCTTCCATCAGGGTTTCCCCTGACTTCAACCTGATCAAGTATAGTTCACCATCTTTCGGGTCACAGCATATCTGCTCAAGGTACGTTCCAGTTAGAGGCATAAATAATATAAATATTATTATACATAACTATATAGAACGCCCCGGGATTGTGTTAATCAGCTATAAAATAGTTAAAAAACTAATCACATTATTAGTCAAGTTAATTACGCTATTAGGTTTATACATTATATCCCAATAACTTGCACATATGTTAGACTCCTTGGTCCGTGTTTCAAGACGGGTCCCGAAGGTATCCTGAATCTTTCGCATTGTTAATCATACAAGTGCTTTTAATAAACACAAAAATCAATGATAATTATGCCATTATATAATTTCGAAAAATTAACGCACTGTATTCTTATTAATCTATCAACACTTTATCAAATTAATGACATTTATTCTATGTTAAAATGCAAGCATAATAATTTGAATAAACTATAAGCCATATTTTATGATAAATTTAATATGTTAATAGATTACAATGTCCTTATATGGAAAAAATGCACATTATTTCTATAATATTATTTAAATATTATAACTTTAATGATGAATTTTCCATAACGGATATTCAGGTACATCGGGCTAACCTCTAAGCAGTTTCACGTACTATTTAACTCCCTATTTAGAGTTCTTTTCAATTGTCCCTCACGGTACTTGTTTACTATCGGTCTCATGGTTATATTTAGTTTTAGATGGAGTTTACCACCCACTTAGTGCTGCACTATCAAGCAACAAGACTCTTTGGAAACATCATCTAGTAATCATTAACGTTATACGGGCCTTGCACCCTCTATGGGTAAATGGCCTCATTTAAGAAGGACTTAAATCGTTAATTTCTCATACTAGAATATTGACGCTCCATACACTGCATCTCACATTTGCCATATAGACAAAGTGACTTAGTGCTGAACTGATTTCTTTTCGCTCGCCGCTACTAAGAAAATCCTTGTTAGTTTATTTTCCTCCCCTAATTAATATGCTTAAATTCAGGGGGTAGTCCCATATGAGTTGAGGTTGTATAAAGCAATATTTTTTTTTTTAACATTATCTTTCATATATATTATATATTTTATGAAGGACAATATGTGACTTTTATTTTCAATTTTCGCATCATTAAATAAGAGTCAAATCCAGATGAAAAATATTTCATATTTTTTATGCTAGACATTTCTCAGTATTATTTGAATTGAAAAAAGAGATTGTATGTCTTCATTTTTCACATACAAAATTTGTTATGTGAGATAATTGCTTTTATTTTTTATATTATGAATATATATTAAATATATCCAATATGGCATACTATTATGTTAAAAAAACAAAATAGTAAACAACTTAATTAGCATAGTCTTACAACCCTCAACCATATGTAGTCCAAGCAGCACTTTAAAATTAATTAAAGTACATAACAGCATGGACTGCGATATGCGTTCAAAATGTCGATGTTCATGTGTCCTGCAGTTCACACGATGACGCACAGTCTGCTGCGTTCTTCATCGACCCATGAGCCGAGTGATCCACCGCTTAGAGTTTTATAAATATATACAATTCGTCATTTATATTTTTATTGAAAGAAATTAAAAATACACCATTTAACTGGCATATATCAATTCCTTCAATAAATGTATTTTTTATACCTAAAATAATTGTTGCGAAATGTCTCAGTTTTATATAATCAATATAATCAAAATAGTTTATATTGATTAATGTTATATAAAGCATTAACCTGATTATCAGGTACAACAATGTATATTTCAGGTGTTGCATTTATCAATGTATGCGCATAATTTAATATGAAGAATTCATTCCGCAACGCATGTATATTATGAGTCATAAACACGCAATTATATGTATTTAAAGACGATATCGAGTCTATTTTCATATTTGTGTATATATATTTATCAGAGACAATATTTTGTTTATATTGATATTAGACGACAATTCGTCTATAATTTTTATTTTCAATAATATATTTTTGGGTAAATTTTTATTTCTTTTATTTATTATATAATTATAATAAATATTTATTAACGGATAAGATTCATTCAATAATGATCCTTCCGCAGGTTCACCTACGGAAACCTTGTTACGACTTTTACTTCCTCTAAATAATCAAGTTCGGTCAACTTCAGCGAAACAACCGTAACACACAAGGCGTCACAGTGATCACGTCCAGAGACCTCACTAAATAATTCAATCGGTAGTAGCGCCGGGCGGTGTGCACAAAGGGCAGGGACGTAATCAATGCGAGTTAATGACTCACACTTACTAGGAATTCCAAGTTCATGTGAACAGTTTCAGTTCACAATCCCAAGCATGAAAGTGGTTCAGCGGTTTACCCGGACCTCTCGGTCTAGGAAATACACGTTGATACTTTCATTGTAGGCATCACAGACCTGTTATTGCTCAATCTCATTATTGCTAGACGCAATTTGTCCATTTAAGAAGCTAGTATCCTTATAATGGGACAAACCAACAGGTACGGCTCCACTTATATAAACACATTCAAACACAATAAACATTTTACTGCCACCATTAATGAAGGCTATATAAGCTTCAACACCATAATCCTGAAGATATCTATTTAATATATTTGAGTCTCGTTCGTTATCGGAATTAACCAGACAAATCACTCCACGAACTAAGAACGGCCATGCACCACCACCCATAGATTCGAGAAAGAGCTATCAATCTGTCTTACACACTTATGTTCGGACCTGGTAAGTTTTCCCGTGTTGAGTCAAATTAAGCCGCAGTCTCCACTCCTGGTGGTGCCCTTCCGTCAATTCCTTTAAGTTTCAGCTTTGCAACCATACTTCCCCCGGAGCCCAAAAGCTTTGGTTTCCCGGGAAGCGACGAGAGAGCCATAAAAGTAGCTAAACCCAATTGCTAGCTGGCATCGTTTATGGTTAGAACTAGGGCGGTATCTGATCGCCTTCGAACCTCTAACTTTCGTTCTTCATAAATGAAAACATCTTTGGCAAATGCTTTCGCTTAAGTTAGTCTTACGACGGTCCAAGAATTTCACCTCTCGCGTCGTAATACTAATGCCCCCAAACTGCTTCTATTAATCATTACCTCTTGATCTGAAAACCAATGAAAGCAGAACAGAGGTCTTATTTCATTATCCCATGCACAGAATATTCAGGCATTTGAAGCCTGCTTTAAGCACTCTAATTTGTTCAAAGTAATTGTACCGGCCCACAATAACACTCGTTTAAGAGCACTAATGCAGGTTTTTAAATAGGAGGAACATATGAAAAAAATACAAGTATTTAAACATATATAAGAACTCCACCGGTAATACGCTTACATACATAAAGGTATAGTACTAACTACAATTGTATGTTGTACTACCCGTATGAAGCATAAGTTCAACTACGAACGTTTTAACCGCAACAACTTTAATATACGCTATTGGAGCTGGAATTACCGCGGCTGCTGGCACCAGACTTGCCCTCCAATTGGTCCTTGTTAAAGGATTTAAAGTGTACTCATTCCAATTACAGGGCCTCGGATATGAGTCCTGTATTGTTATTTTTCGTCACTACCTCCCCGAGCTGGGAGTGGGTAATTTACGCGCCTGCTGCCTTCCTTAGATGTGGTAGCCGTTTCTCAGGCTCCCTCTCCGGAATCGAACCCTGATTCCCCGTTACCCTTTGCAACCATGGTAGTCCTAGATACTACCATCAAAAGTTGATATGGCAGACATTTGAAAGATCTGTCGTCGGTACAAGACCATACGATCTGCATGTTATCTAGAGTTCAACCAATATAACGATCTTGCGATCGCTTGGTTTTAGCCTAATAAAAGCACATGTCCCATAAGGTTCATGTTTTAATTGCATGTATTAGCTCTAGAATTACCACAGTTATCCAAGTAACTGTTAACGATCTAAGGAACCATAACTGATATAATGAGCCTTTTGCGGTTTCACTTTTAATGCGTGTGTACTTAGACATGCATGGCTTAATTTTTGAGACAAGCATATAACTACTGGCAGGATCAACCAGAATAATGTTTATTTCTTGATATATTATTTTTGTTTTGATATTTAGAAAAAATAATATTGCAAATATTTGTATATATTAATAACGAATTTGGCCAATTATTAAATGGCATTCAATATTCGTTCTTTATTAATTAAATGAATATATGAAATATAAATTATATTATTTTATATTTTGGCTTTTAAAAACCCGTAAAACCAACGATAAAAAAACGGGGATTTATTTGCTACAATAACACCATAAGCCTTTTTAAAATATATATATATACACGTAAAAACCAACGATAAAATAGCGGGTATATATTTGCTACAATCACATCATAAGCCTTTTATATTAAATTACATATTATGCATATATTTAATTCTAAATACATATTAAATTTTTTAATAATATATATTATGCACACAACAATAATAATATTATTATTATTATTATCATCATATGCCGCCAGGTCTAATAAAAGTATATCTTTACCGTCCTGGCTCCAGAATTTAACGATAATATTTGGAAACTGATCAAATTAAATTTTAACATGCCATCGCTTCAACTATATTATCTAGTTACTATAATTTTATATATATAATTTAAATATTTTATATTATATAGGCAGGCTGACACCACCTACCATATATACCTTTTTAGTCGCGATCGAACCTCCGAACGGAACAGACGTGCCTGCCGTGCGCTCCGCGCTAAAATTCCGAGAATTTTGACACACTCCGAGAATTCGTCGGAAATCAGTGCCCCCCGTGCGGGAATCTAAAAAGAACAAATCTAAATTAACTTTAGTGACAGTGACACTCATATTTTCGCGCAAATCTCAACTTTGCATGTGCGTCAATATAATTGAATATAAGTGAGCGAAAAATTTGTTTTTTCTTGGAATCCAACTGAGAAAAACAAAAGTTGTGAAATTGCTGCCGAAAAAGACGGAAACTAGTGCAAGAGTGAAATTAGTGGAAATACAAATAAGTTAGTCCCAGTCACACAAATAATTCCACTAAAAAAAAACTGATAAGCTCGTTTTAGTATACGAGAAAAATTTTCGCGGAATTCCAATTTCCGGGAACTCATACAGTGCGCCAAACACGATCTCGAACTCGGCCGTTCGATCGAACATATTCGGTTCGAAGCAACCGGCTATCGAACAAATTCGGTTCGAACCAAATGGCGTGTCGAACATTTCGGTTCGAACCAACCGGCTTATCAAACATTTTCGGTCCGAACACCCAAACTTAATTCAGCTCAGACACGCGACAAACCACAATGGACTGGTAAGCGGCGCCCCGCTCGCCCAAGGCAAAACCACCAAAAAAAAAGCTAATCTCTAGCGAATTGATCAACGGCGACTCCACCGACTCCGAGCCCGGAGAAATAAGGCGTAAGCCCGCCAAGAAGCCCATTGAAAAGCCCAGCGACGAGAAGCCCAGTACCAGTGCGGCAGCTAGAGCTGCGCTCCTATCCAGGACCAAACTCAAGGGTAACTCCTTTGCCCTTTTTTCGGACGACGATGAGTTATCAGACTCCGACGCTGAAGCTGAAATTTCCCCTATGGACACAACGGATGCCGACGCTCCCAAAAAAATCCGCAAAGAGATTAAGCCACCACCAATTTTCATACCGGACGTGACCTGTTGACGTCACTGTTGAGCCGCCCATCAAGTTTAACGATGTGCCTCAATGCTACCACTGCGCTACCCAGCGCGACTGCCATATGCGTCAAGTGCGGAGAGAACCACCCAACAGCTGAGTGTACTAAGGCCACCAGTGAGCCGGTCCTTTACCTTCACTGTAATGGCTCCCACACAGCCTCCTACAAAGGCTGCCCGGCTTACAAGAAGGCCAAAGTTGCGTTCGCCCCGAAGCCGGTAGCTCCACCACGAAGCCAATAGCCTCAGTTCAGCAGGGTTAACCCCAACTTTACCTACGCCAGCGCTGCCAAAAGCGGAGTGCCACAGTTTCACTGCAATCCCAATCCCAACTCCGATTCAAGTCCCACAGGCAATCCGATGGACGCCCTAATGGCCAGGATGGAGGCCATGTTTGAGCGCATGGTCGAGAAGGTAATGAGCCAAATGACAAAAATGATGGCCACCATTTGTAGCTCATTATGCAAGCGGGACTAGACGTCACAGTCTGGAACGCTAACGGTCTGGTTAAATCCAGGCCAGAAGTCGAGCTTTCCTGCAAGACGAACCAGGCCGACGTTCTCCTTATCTCGGAGACGCACTTTCCACCCGATCCTACCTAAAAATCAGAGGCTACGATCTCATCGCAGCCAACCAACCGAACGGCAGAGGACGCGGGGGCACGGCCATCCTAATCCGAAGCTGCATCACATACGACACACTTCCAGCCATATGCGAAGACTGGGTACAATGCGCCCAAATCAAAGTTTCCACAATCAATGGTGACGTAACAATCGCAGCCGCCTATTGTCCTCCTAAACACAACATCCACGAACAGCAATTCGGCTTACTCCTGGACTGCCTCGGCCCCAAGTTCCTAATCGGAGGGGACTTCAATGCCAAACACCCCTGGTGGGGCTCCAGGATCAGGAACCCGAAGGTATCAGCACTTCATAGGCAGATTCAGTCACGAAATCTGAGCTGTCACGCGACCGGTGCACCCACATACTAGCCCACGGATCCATAAAAAATCCCAGATGTCCTGGACTTCGCCATCTCCGGAGGACTGGATTCTGCTGGAATCCAGGCGAGAGAGGTGGAAGACCTCTTCTCTGATCACAGCGCCTTCGCCGTGTCGCTCTACACCCCAGCCCTGCTCAGATCAGCCCGTAAAAAGCTGATCTACAAGGCAACAGACATCGGCAAGTACCAATCGTACCTCAACACCATCATCGACCCCAGCCCGACACTTGACTCCCCGCTTGACATCGACACCGCCGTAGAACAGTTAACCGCCCATATCCAGGCGGCAGCTTCAGAAGCCGCACCAAGGCCCTCCAACCGGCCAAGAGCCACTGACAGGGACATCCACTTTTGGAGCCCAGAAGTCGAAGGGCTCAAGCTTGAAAAGCGGCGACTCTGGAGAGTGTGGACGCTCTCGAGGAATCCGAGGGATAAAACCGCCTTCAACAGAGCGTCAAAATGCCTGTCAGACACGCTGGCAAGAGTCAGAAAGCATGCCTTTGACGGATTCGTAGAACAGCTCAAGCCAGGCGACCCTCAACATAACTTGTGGCGAGTCACCAAAAGAATAAGACGGCCACTAAAAAGGATCCCACCAGTCCAGAGAACCGACGGCAGATGGTGCAGACCCGAAATGGACAGGGCCAACGCTTTCGCCGAACACCTCGAGGCTGTGTTCACGCCATTCGAACGCTGCTCACCCGAGGATGCTGCCGAAACTGTCCGACTGTTAGCCGAGCCTTCCCGAGACGCCGACCCGATTCGACCAATCACCGAGGATTCCTCCTCGCTGAACAGCTGAGCTCATCTCCATCATGAGCAACAATAAGGCCCGGGCGATGATGGTATCAATGCAAGCATTGAAGCTGTTACCACCTACAAGTATCCAACTAATCACGAAGATTTACAATATATGCTTGGAGATAGGGTACTTCCGGCCACATGGAAACGTGCCCAGGTAACTATGATACCTAAGCCCGGGAAACCTGAAGCAAATCTTTCGTCCTACCGACCGATAAGTTTGTTGCCAACGCTCTCCAAAATACTGGAACGAGTGTTTCTGAGCAGAGCCCTTCCCGTACCCGACGAGGCTGGACTAATCCCCGACCACCAGTTTGGCTTCAGGCGGCGACACGGTACTCCAGAGCAGTGCCATCGGGTCGTGCAGTACATCCTGGAAGCTTTTGAAACCAGGAAGTACTGCATGGTCGTCATGCTGGACGTGAAGCAAGCATTTGATCGGGTCTGGCATCCCGGACTCCTGTACAAGCTGAAGACAGGCTTTCCTCGACCATACTTCTTGTTTTTGAAGTCCTTCTTGGAAAACCGTAGATTTGCGGTAAGATGCGGCGAGGCCATCTCCGGTCTCAAAGAGGCTCGCGCCGGAGTCCCCCAAGACAGTGTTCTCGGTCCGTTGATGTACAACGCATACACGGCCGACCTTCCGCTTCTTCAGAGGCCTGACCTGATGGCAGCAACCTATGCAGGCGACACCGCATTCCTAGCCGCCGCCGACAGCGCCATGGGGGCAGCCGAAATAATGCAAATGCAGCTAGACTTGCTCAGCGACTGGCAGAAGCAATGGAACATAGCTGTAAATAACGAGAAGTCCACCGCCACCACATTTTCTCTCCGCCCAGGTAACTGCCCTCCAGTAAACCTCAACGGCTCCCCAATCCCGCAGGAAGGCAATCCTAAGTATCTGGGGTTCACCCTAGATAGGAGGCTCACATGGCTGCCCCATCTAATAAAGAAACGAAAACAGGCTGAAAAACGACTACGATCCTTCTACTGGCTGATGGGCAGGAAATCGAAGCTGTGGACGTCTTCTAAACTCCTCATTTATAAAGCTATAATTCGCCCAATCTGGACTTATGGTATACAGCTCTGGGGCACTGCGAGCAAGACAAACGTTCGAATTTAACAAACATTTGAAAACAGAGCCCTACGAATTGCCACTGGGGCCCACGCTTTTCACGACAATCGCACCATCCACAAAGTTCTTAATTTTCCTTGGGTTAAGGATGAAATACAAAAAAGCAGCGCCCGCTACATGCAGATCACCCAAACCTGATGCCCATCTCCCTGCTGGACAACAGTGAGCAGTCCAGAAGACTGCAAAGAACACACCCGCTGGACCTCCCCTGGACATCCTAACGTGGAAACATCTTTTTCTTTTCTTTTTATTTTAATTTTGTTTTTTGTTTATGTTTTTGTTTTCCTTTTGTTTTTCTTTTATATTATTAATTACAAACTAAACTGATTTACTCTAAATCTAAAATAATTAACAATCACAATGTAAAATTACTTATAAGCAAAGTTCAGACGAAAACATTTAATGGTTGTCCATAAAGGACAGTTTTAAATAAATGTTACCCTGCTATAAAAAAATATATATATATATACGTTTTTGACCACGCTTTCGTAAAATGTGGTATTTATTTGTCTACTTCCCCTCACCATAAAATACTCATCAGTATATTTTTAATATAAATATGATTTATATATATTAAAATATTTATTTCAATATATATTTCATATCCATATGAAAATATATTAATATTTTCAATTTTCTATACCTTATATATTTTCATATATATAGATATTTTCATAACCATATAAAAATTTTTTCATAAATGATATTTGATGAATATTTCTTCAATATAATAAATATATTGATATATTATTCATATAATTTCTACATTTTCATATAATTTTATATGAATCTTATATAATTGATATTTTCATATCCATATATATAGATATTGTCATATCCATATAAAAATTTTTTAATATTTAATATAATATTTTTTATATATTATATAAGTAGGCCGACACCACCTCCTATATATACCTTTTTAGTCGCGATCGAACCTCGGAACGGAACAGACGTGCCTGCCGTGCGCTCCGCGCTAAAATTCCGAGAATTTTGACACACTCCGAGAATTCGTCGGAAATCAGTGCCCCCCGTGCGGGAATCTAAAAAGAACAAATCTAAACTAACTTTAGTGACAGTGACACTCATATTTTCGCGCAAATCTGAACTTTGCATGTGCGTCCATATAATTGAATATAAGTGAGCGAAAAATTTGTTTTTTCTTGGAATCCAACAGAGAAAAACAAAAAGTTGTGAAATTGCTGCCGAAAAAAAAACTGATAAACTCGTTTTAGTATACGAGAAAAATTTTCGCGGAATTCCAATTTCCGGGAACTCAAACAGTGCGTCAAACACGAACTCGAACTCGGCCGTTTGATCGAACATATTCGCTTCGAAGCAACCGGGTATCGAACAAATTCGGTTCGAACCAACCGGTGCGTCGAACATTTCGGTTCGAACCTACCCGCTTATCAAACATTTTCGGTCCGAACACCCAAACTTAATTCGGTTCAAACACGCGACAAACCACAATGGACTGGTGAGCGGCGCCCCGCTCGCCCAAGGCAAAACCACCAAAAAAAAGCTAATCTCTAGCGAATTGATTAACGGCGACTCCACCGACTCCGAGCCCGGAGAAATAAGGCGTAAGCCCGCCAAGCAGACTATTGAAAAGCCTAGTACCAGTGCGGCAGCTAGATCTGCGCTCCTATCCAGGACCAAACTCAAGGGTAACTCCTTTGCCCTTCTTTCGGACGACGATGAATTATCAGACTCTGACGCTGAAGCTGAAATTGCCCCTATGGACACAACGGATGCCGACGCTCCCAAAAAAATCCGCAAGGAAATTAAGCCACCACCAATTTTCATACCGGACGTGACCAATATAAAAGCCTTATCTAAAGCCATCTCCGGCGCCCTCGGCGACAAAGTAGAGATAACATTTAAAACATCCATGAATAATACGACAAGAGTTATGACTCCAAACAAGGAGACATACACAAATCTAAAAAGGTACTTAAGTGAAAACAACAAGCGTTTCTACACTTTCCAGCCCAGAGACGAACGCGCCTACAGAGTGGTCGGAAAGGGCCTCCACTAATCCACCAACCATGATGGGAGAGCTTCAGATCCAATGGGCACAATGTGAGGGACATCCACAATCCCACCCAGAAAGGTACTAAAAAACCATTGAACCTCTTTTTCGTAAACATCGAGCCCGCCAAAAATAACAAAGATGCGTTTTCAATCAAACGGCTACGCAGCACCGTAGTCGCTGTAGAGCCGCCCATCAAGCTTAACGATGTGCCTCAATGCTACCGCTGTCAGGCGTTCGGCCATACCCAGCGCTACTGCCATTTGGAGCACCGATGCGTTAAGTGCGGAGAGAACCACCCAACAGCCGAGTGTACTAAGGCCACCAGTGAGCCGGCCCTTTGCCTTCACTGTAACGGCTCCCACACAGCCTCCTACAAAGACTGCCCGGCTTACAAGAGGGCCAAAGTCGCGTTCGCCCCGAAGCCGGTAGCTCCACCACGAGGCCAACAGCCTCAGTCCAGCAGGGTTAACCCCAACTTTACCTACGCCAGCGCTGCAAAAAGCGGAATGCCACATTCCGACAACAACATCAACCCTGATACGAGTCCCTCAGGCAACCCGATGGACGCCCTAATGGCCAGGATGGAGGCTATGTTTGAGCGCATGGTCGAGAAGGTAATGAGCCAAATGACAAAAATGATGGCCACCATTTGTAGCTCATTATGCAAGCGGGACTAGACGTCACAGTCTGGAACGCTAACGGTCTGGTTAAATCCAGGCCAGAAGTCGAGCTTTACTGCAAGACGAACCAGGCCGACGTTCTTCTTATCTCGGAGACTCACTTTACCACCCGATCCTACCTAAAAATCAGAGGCTACGATCTCATCGCAGCCAACCACCCGAACGGCAGAGGTTGTGGGGGAGCGGCTATCCTAGTTAGAAGCTGCATTAAGTATGAGGCTCTTCCTGCCATCGTAGAAGACTGGGTCCAATGCGCTCAAATTCAGATTACCACCACCAACGGGGATATCACCATTGCAGCTGCGTATTGCCCCCCAGACACAACGTCAGAGACGAGGACTTTGGCTTGCTCTTTGATTGTCTTGGCCCCAAATTCATCATAGGAGGGGACTTTAATGCGAAACACCCCTGGTGGGGGTCCAGAATCAGGAACCCAAAAGGCACTGCATTACACAGGCAGGTCCAGTCCAGAAGGTTGAGCAGCCATGCTACCGGTTCACCCACATATTGGCCCACGGATCCGAACAAGATCCCTGACGTATTGGACTTTGTCATCGTAGGAGGTCTGGATTCCGCCGGAATCCAAACCAGAGAAGTGGCCGATCTCATTTCGGACCATAGTGCCTTCGCTGTATCGCTTTACAGCCCTGCCCTGCTTAGAACAGCCCGCAAAAAGCTAATATTCAAAGCTACGGATATTGGCAAGTATCAATCCCACCTAATTAGCCTCACTGACCCCAGCCTGACCCTGGACTCTCCTCATGACATCGATACTGCCGTGGAAACTATGACCGCTCAGATACAAGCAGCAGCCTCAGAAGCTGCACCAAGACCCTCCAACCGGCCAAGAGCAACCGATAGAGACATACACTTCTGGAGCCCGGAAGTCGAAGTGCTTAAGCTAGAAAAACGGCGACTCCGGAGAGTTTGGATGCTCTCTAGGAACCCGAGAGACTAAACCGCCCTCAACAGAGCGTCCAAACTCTTGTCGGACACGCTGGCGAGGCTAAGGAAGGAGGCCTTCGATGGGTTTATTGAGCAATTAGAGCCAGGTGACCCCCAGCACAACCTATGGCAGTGAGCAGTCCAGAAGACTGCAAAGAACACACCCGCTGGACCTCCCCTGGACATCCTAACGTGGAAACATCTTTTTCTTTTCTTTTTATTTTAATTTTGTTTTTTGTTTATGTTTTTGTTTTCCTTTTGTTTTTCTTTTATATTATTAATTACAAACTAAACTGATTTACTCTAAATCTAAAATAATTAACAATCACAATGTAAAATTACTTATAAGCAAAGTTCAGACGAAAACATTTAATGGTTGTCCATAAAGGACAGTTTTAAATAAATGTTACCCTGCTATAAAAAAAATATATATATATATACGTTTTTGACCACGCTTTCGTAAAATGTGGTATTTATTTGTCTACTTCCCCTCACCATAAAATACTCATCAGTATATTTTTAATATAAATATGATTTATATATATTAAAATATTTATTTCAATATATATTTCATATCCATATGAAAATATATTAATATTTTCAATTTTCTATACCTTATATATTTTCATATATATAGATATTTTCATAACCATATAAAAATTTTTTCATAAATGATATTTGATGAATATTTCTTCAATATAATAAATATATTGATATATTATTCATATAATTTCTACATTTTCATATAATTTTATATGAATCTTATATAATTGATATTTTCATATCCATATATATAGATATTGTCATATCCATATAAAAATTTTTTAATATTTAATATAATATTTTTTATATATTATATAAGTAGGCCGACACCACCTCCTATATATACCTTTTTAGTCGCGATCGAACCTCGGAACGGAACAGACGTGCCTGCCGTGCGCTCCGCGCTAAAATTCCGAGAATTTTGACACACTCCGAGAATTCGTCGGAAATCAGTGCCCCCGTGCGGGAATCTAAAAAGAACAAATCTAAACTAACTTTAGTGACAGTGACACTCATATTTTCGCGCAAATCTGAACTTTGCATGTGCGTCCATATAATTGAATATAAGTGAGCGAAAAATTTGTTTTTTCTTGGAATCCAACAGAGAAAAACAAAAAGTTGTGAAATTGCTGCCGAAAAAAAAACTGATAAACTCGTTTTAGTATACGAGAAAAATTTTCGCGGAATTCCAATTTCCGGGAACTCAAACAGTGCGTCAAACACGAACTCGAACTCGGCCGTTTGATCGAACATATTCGCTTCGAAGCAACCGGGTATCGAACAAATTCGGTTCGAACCAACCGGTGCGTCGAACATTTCGGTTCGAACCTACCCGCTTATCAAACATTTTCGGTCCGAACACCCAAACTTAATTCGGTTCAAACACGCGACAAACCACAATGGACTGGTGAGCGGCGCCCCGCTCGCCCAAGGCAAAACCACCAAAAAAAAGCTAATCTCTAGCGAATTGATTAACGGCGACTCCACCGACTCCGAGCCCGGAGAAATAAGGCGTAAGCCCGCCAAGCAGACTATTGAAAAGCCTAGTACCAGTGCGGCAGCTAGATCTGCGCTCCTATCCAGGACCAAACTCAAGGGTAACTCCTTTGCCCTTCTTTCGGACGACGATGAATTATCAGACTCTGACGCTGAAGCTGAAATTGCCCCTATGGACACAACGGATGCCGACGCTCCCAAAAAAATCCGCAAGGAAATTAAGCCACCACCAATTTTCATACCGGACGTGACCAATATAAAAGCCTTATCTAAAGCCATCTCCGGCGCCCTCGGCGACAAAGTAGAGATAACATTTAAAACATCCATGAATAATACGACAAGAGTTATGACTCCAAACAAGGAGACATACACAAATCTAAAAAGGTACTTAAGTGAAAACAACAAGCGTTTCTACACTTTCCAGCCCAGAGACGAACGCGCCTACAGAGTGGTCGGAAAGGGCCTCCACTAATCCACCAACCATGATGGGAGAGCTTCAGATCCAATGGGCACAATGTGAGGGACATCCACAATCCCACCCAGAAAGGTACTAAAAAACCATTGAACCTCTTTTTCGTAAACATCGAGCCCGCCAAAAATAACAAAGATGCGTTTTCAATCAAACGGCTACGCAGCACCGTAGTCGCTGTAGAGCCGCCCATCAAGCTTAACGATGTGCCTCAATGCTACCGCTGTCAGGCGTTCGGCCATACCCAGCGCTACTGCCATTTGGAGCACCGATGCGTTAAGTGCGGAGAGAACCACCCAACAGCCGAGTGTACTAAGGCCACCAGTGAGCCGGCCCTTTGCCTTCACTGTAACGGCTCCCACACAGCCTCCTACAAAGACTGCCCGGCTTACAAGAGGGCCAAAGTCGCGTTCGCCCCGAAGCCGGTAGCTCCACCACGAGGCCAACAGCCTCAGTCCAGCAGGGTTAACCCCAACTTTACCTACGCCAGCGCTGCAAAAAGCGGAATGCCACATTCCGACAACAACATCAACCCTGATACGAGTCCCTCAGGCAACCCGATGGACGCCCTAATGGCCAGGATGGAGGCTATGTTTGAGCGCATGGTCGAGAAGGTAATGAGCCAAATGACAAAAATGATGGCCACCATTTGTAGCTCATTATGCAAGCGGGACTAGACGTCACAGTCTGGAACGCTAACGGTCTGGTTAAATCCAGGCCAGAAGTCGAGCTTTACTGCAAGACGAACCAGGCCGACGTTCTTCTTATCTCGGAGACTCACTTTACCACCCGATCCTACCTAAAAATCAGAGGCTACGATCTCATCGCAGCCAACCACCCGAACGGCAGAGGTTGTGGGGGAGCGGCTATCCTAGTTAGAAGCTGCATTAAGTATGAGGCTCTTCCTGCCATCGTAGAAGACTGGGTCCAATGCGCTCAAATTCAGATTACCACCACCAACGGGGATATCACCATTGCAGCTGCGTATTGCCCCCCAGACACAACGTCAGAGACGAGGACTTTGGCTTGCTCTTTGATTGTCTTGGCCCCAAATTCATCATAGGAGGGGACTTTAATGCGAAACACCCCTGGTGGGGGTCCAGAATCAGGAACCCAAAAGGCACTGCATTACACAGGCAGGTCCAGTCCAGAAGGTTG
The DNA here is from genome assembly GCA_035045925.1 of Drosophila atripex. Lineage (NCBI taxonomy): Eukaryota > Metazoa > Arthropoda > Insecta > Diptera > Drosophilidae > Drosophila > Drosophila atripex. The sequence goes on from JAWNOP010000016.1 coordinate 65,020, forward strand.
AGCAGCCATGCTACCGGTTCACCCACATATTGGCCCACGGATCCGAACAAGATCCCTGACGTATTGGACTTTGTCATCGCAGGAGGTCTGGATTCCGCCGGAATCCAAACCAGAGAAGTGGCCGATCTCATTTCGGACCATAGTGCCTTCGCTGTATCGCTTTACAGCCCTGCCCTGCTTAGAACAGCCCGCAAAAAGCTAATATTCAAAGCTACGGATATTGGCAAGTATCAATCCCACCTAATTAGCCTCACTGACCCCAGCCTGACCCTGGACTCTCCTCATGACATCGATACTGCCGTGGAAACTATGACCGCTCAGATACAAGCAGCAGCCTCAGAAGCTGCACCAAGACCCTCCAACCGGCCAAGAGCAACCGATAGAGACATACACTTCTGGAGCCCGGAAGTCGAAGTGCTTAAGCTAGAAAAACGGCGACTCCGGAGAGTTGGATGCTCTCTAGGAACCCGAGAGACTAAACCGCCCTCAACAGAGCGTCCAAACTCTTGTCGGACACGCTGGCGAGGCTAAGGAAGGAGGCCTTCGATGGGTTTATTGAGCAATTAGAGCCAGGTGACCCCCAGCACAACCTATGGCAGTGAGCAGTCCAGAAGACTGCAAAGAACACACCCGCTGGACCTCCCCTGGACATCCTAACGTGGAAACATCTTTTTCTTTTCTTTTTATTTTAATTTTGTTTTTTGTTTATGTTTTTGTTTTCCTTTTGTTTTTCTTTTATATTATTAATTACAAACTAAACTGATTTACTCTAAATCTAAAATAATTAACAATCACAATGTAAAATTACTTATAAGCAAAGTTCAGACGAAAACATTTAATGGTTGTCCATAAAGGACAGTTTTAAATAAATGTTACCCTGCTATAAAAAAATATATATATATATACGTTTTTGACCACGCTTTCGTAAAATGTGGTATTTATTTGTCTACTTCCCCTCACCATAAAATACTCATCAGTATATTTTTAATATAAATATGATTTATATATATTAAAATATTTATTTCAATATATATTTCATATCCATATGAAAATATATTAATATTTTCAATTTTCTATACCTTATATATTTTCATATATATAGATATTTTCATAACCATATAAAAATTTTTTCATAAATGATATTTGATGAATATTTCTTCAATATAATAAATATATTGATATATTATTCATATAATTTCTACATTTTCATATAATTTTATATGAATCTTATATAATTGATATTTTCATATCCATATATATAGATATTGTCATATCCATATAAAAATTTTTTAATATTTAATATAATATTTTTTATATATTATATAAGTAGGCCGACACCACCTCCTATATATACCTTTTTAGTCGCGATCGAACCTCGGAACGGAACAGACGTGCCTGCCGTGCGCTCCGCGCTAAAATTCCGAGAATTTTGACACACTCCGAGAATTCGTCGGAAATCAGTGCCCCCCGTGCGGGAATCTAAAAAGAACAAATCTAAACTAACTTTAGTGACAGTGACACTCATATTTTCGCGCAAATCTGAACTTTGCATGTGCGTCCATATAATTGAATATAAGTGAGCGAAAAATTTGTTTTTTCTTGGAATCCAACAGAGAAAAACAAAAAGTTGTGAAATTGCTGCCGAAAAAAAAAACTGATAAACTCGTTTTAGTATACGAGAAAAATTTTCGCGGAATTCCAATTTCCGGGAACTCAAACAGTGCGTCAAACACGAACTCGAACTCGGCCGTTTGATCGAACATATTCGCTTCGAAGCAACCGGGTATCGAACAAATTCGGTTCGAACCAACCGGTGCGTCGAACATTTCGGTTCGAACCTACCCGCTTATCAAACATTTTCGGTCCGAACACCCAAACTTAATTCGGTTCAAACACGCGACAAACCACAATGGACTGGTGAGCGGCGCCCCGCTCGCCCAAGGCAAAACCACCAAAAAAAAGCTAATCTCTAGCGAATTGATTAACGGCGACTCCACCGACTCCGAGCCCGGAGAAATAAGGCGTAAGCCCGCCAAGCAGACTATTGAAAAGCCTAGTACCAGTGCGGCAGCTAGATCTGCGCTCCTATCCAGGACCAAACTCAAGGGTAACTCCTTTGCCCTTCTTTCGGACGACGATGAATTATCAGACTCTGACGCTGAAGCTGAAATTGCCCCTATGGACACAACGGATGCCGACGCTCCCAAAAAAATCCGCAAGGAAATTAAGCCACCACCAATTTTCATACCGGACGTGACCAATATAAAAGCCTTATCTAAAGCCATCTCCGGCGCCCTCGGCGACAAAGTAGAGATAACATTTAAAACATCCATGAATAATACGACAAGAGTTATGACTCCAAACAAGGAGACATACACAAATCTAAAAAGGTACTTAAGTGAAAACAACAAGCGTTTCTACACTTTCCAGCCCAGAGACGAACGCGCCTACAGAGTGGTCGGAAAGGGCCTCCACTAATCCACCAACCATGATGGGAGAGCTTCAGATCCAATGGGCACAATGTGAGGGACATCCACAATCCCACCCAGAAAGGTACTAAAAAACCATTGAACCTCTTTTTCGTAAACATCGAGCCCGCCAAAAATAACAAAGATGCGTTTTCAATCAAACGGCTACGCAGCACCGTAGTCGCTGTAGAGCCGCCCATCAAGCTTAACGATGTGCCTCAATGCTACCGCTGTCAGGCGTTCGGCCATACCCAGCGCTACTGCCATTTGGAGCACCGATGCGTTAAGTGCGGAGAGAACCACCCAACAGCCGAGTGTACTAAGGCCACCAGTGAGCCGGCCCTTTGCCTTCACTGTAACGGCTCCCACACAGCCTCCTACAAAGACTGCCCGGCTTACAAGAGGGCCAAAGTCGCGTTCGCCCCGAAGCCGGTAGCTCCACCACGAGGCCAACAGCCTCAGTCCAGCAGGGTTAACCCCAACTTTACCTACGCCAGCGCTGCAAAAAGCGGAATGCCACATTCCGACAACAACATCAACCCTGATACGAGTCCCTCAGGCAACCCGATGGACGCCCTAATGGCCAGGATGGAGGCTATGTTTGAGCGCATGGTCGAGAAGGTAATGAGCCAAATGACAAAAATGATGGCCACCATTTGTAGCTCATTATGCAAGCGGGACTAGACGTCACAGTCTGGAACGCTAACGGTCTGGTTAAATCCAGGCCAGAAGTCGAGCTTTACTGCAAGACGAACCAGGCCGACGTTCTTCTTATCTCGGAGACTCACTTTACCACCCGATCCTACCTAAAAATCAGAGGCTACGATCTCATCGCAGCCAACCACCCGAACGGCAGAGGTTGTGGGGGAGCGGCTATCCTAGTTAGAAGCTGCATTAAGTATGAGGCTCTTCCTGCCATCGTAGAAGACTGGGTCCAATGCGCTCAAATTCAGATTACCACCACCAACGGGGATATCACCATTGCAGCTGCGTATTGCCCCCCAGACACAACGTCAGAGACGAGGACTTTGGCTTGCTCTTTGATTGTCTTGGCCCCAAATTCATCATAGGAGGGGACTTTAATGCGAAACACCCCTGGTGGGGGTCCAGAATCAGGAACCCAAAAGGCACTGCATTACACAGGCAGGTCCAGTCCAGAAGGTTGAGCAGCCATGCTACCGGTTCACCCACATATTGGCCCACGGATCCGAACAAGATCCCTGACGTATTGGACTTTGTCATCGCAGGAGGTCTGGATTCCGCCGGAATCCAAACCAGAGAAGTGGCCGATCTCATTTCGGACCATAGTGCCTTCGCTGTATCGCTTTACAGCCCTGCCCTGCTTAGAACAGCCCGCAAAAAGCTAATATTCAAAGCTACGGATATTGGCAAGTATCAATCCCACCTAATTAGCCTCACTGACCCCAGCCTGACCCTGGACTCTCCTCATGACATCGATACTGCCGTGGAAACTATGACCGCTCAGATACAAGCAGCAGCCTCAGAAGCTGCACCAAGACCCTCCAACCGGCCAAGAGCAACCGATAGAGACATACACTTCTGGAGCCCGGAAGTCGAAGTGCTTAAGCTAGAAAAACGGCGACTCCGGAGAGTTTGGATGCTCTCTAGGAACCCGAGAGACTAAACCGCCCTCAACAGAGCGTCCAAACTCTTGTCGGACACGCTGGCGAGGCTAAGGAAGGAGGCCTTCGATGGGTTTATTGAGCAATTAGAGCCAGGTGACCCCCAGCACAACCTATGGCGTGTCACAAAAAGCATCGGACGGCCCCTGAAAAGGATCCCACCTGTGAGAAAACCCGACGGTAGCTGGTGTAGATCGGAGACTGACAGGGCCAACGCCTTTGCTGAACATTTGGAAGAGGTATTCACGCCCTTAAATCGATGCTCAACCGAGGATGCAGCGGAAACCGCCAGACTACTAGCTGAGCCTCTCCGGGATGCAGACCCGATCCGACCAGTCACCACGGAAGAAACTGCTGAGCTCATTTCCATGATGAGCAACACCAAAGCCCCGGGCGATGATGGTATTAATGCAATTGCATTAAAGCTGCTTCCATCTCCAAGCATCCAGCTTATTACTAGAATCTACAATAGATGCTTGCAGATAGGGCACTTTCCGACTACATGGAAACGTGCACAAGTAGCCATGATACCTAAGCCTGGTAAACCTGAAGCCAATCTCGCCTCATACCGTCCAATAAGTTTACTTCCAATGCTCTCCAAAATACTTGAAAGAGTATTTCTGAGCAGAGGCTGAACGAGGCTGGACTGATCCCTGATCACCAGTTTGGCTTCAGGCGGCGACATGGAACACCTGAGCAGTGCTGAACACCAGGGTCGTGCAGTACATTCTGGACACTTTTGAAACCGGAAGGTACTGCAAGGCCGTCATGCTGGACGTCAAGCAAGCCTTCGACCGGGTCTGGCATCCCGGACTCCTCCATAAGCTCAGAACAGCTCTGCCCAGACCCTACTTCCTCTTCCTGAAATCATTCCTAGAGAACCGCAAATTCGCGGTAAGATGTGGCGAGGCCATCTCAGGGTTAAGAGTGATCCACGCTGGTGTTCCCCAAGGCAGCGTTCTCGGTCCGCTACTTTACAATATCCACACGGCTGACCTCCCCATCCTGCAGAACCCTGATCTAATGGCTGCTACTTACGCGGACGACACGGCATTCCTAGCCGCTTCGGACAGCGCCATAGAGGCCGCTAGGATCATGCAAGCGCAGCTCGACCTGCTTAGCGATTGGCAGAAGCGGTGGAATATCGCCGTCAACAACGAGAAGTCCACCGCCACCACTTTCTCTCTTCGCCCGGGTAACTGCCCCACTGTATACCTAAACGGCTCCCCAATCCCGCAGGAGGACACCCCAAAGTACCTGGGCTTCACACTTGACAGGAGGCTTACATGGAGACCGCACCTGGAGAGGAAGTGAAAACAAGCATACGACTGACTTCGCTCCTTCTACTGGTTAATGGGCAGAAGATCTAAGCTCAGAACATCTTCGAAGCTGCTGATTTACAAGGCCATTATACGTCCAATTTGGACATATGGAATCCAACTTTGGGGTACTGCAAAGCCATCGAATGTTCGACTTATCCAAACACTAGAGAACAGAGCCCTAAGGATTGCCACTGGGGCCCACATCTTCCATGACAATCATACCATCCATGAGGTCCTTAAGTTCCCATGGGATAAAGATGAAATACAGAAAAGCAGCGCGCGCTACCTTAAAAGACTACATGATCACCCAAATATTTCGGCCATTGCATTCCTGGACAACAGCGAGCAGCAAAGATGACTAAAAAGGGCGCACCCTCTGGACCTCGCCTGAACTTCCTGAAATGAATTGCGGCCTTGTTTGCTTGTATTAACTAACCCCATTGTACCCCTAAATTACCTATTGCTAATTTACTCCATTGTACCCAAAATTTACCTTATAGATAACATACTTTAAAGTACTCTAGGCTAGTTTTACTTAGTATCATATGTATATCTAACATAAGAGAAGTTATGTAAAACAATTTAATGGTTGTCCGGTATGAACAGTTTAAAATAAATCGTACCCATGCTAATAAAAACAAAAAAAAAATATATATATATACATACCTTTTGACCTAGATTTCATAAAAACGGGCAGTTATCCATATATTTTCTTGATTTCTCTAGATTTTCATAAACTTGATATATTTCCATATATATCGTATATATAGATATTTTCATATACATATAAACATTTTTTCATAAATAATATTTGATGAATATTTCTTTAATATAATTAATATATTGATATATAATTTACATAATTTCTTAATTTTCATATGAATATTTTCTTTATTGATATTTTCATACCCATATATATGGATATTTTCATATACATATAAAAATTTTTTCATAATTAATTTTTGATGAATATTTCTTCAATATACTTAATATATTGATATATAATTCATATAATTTTTACATTTTCATATGAAACTTTTTAATTATTGATATTTTCATATCCATATAAATGGATATTTTCAAATACATATAAAATTTTTTCATAAATAATTTTTGATGAATATATTGATATATAATTCATATAATTAATCATTTGAATCTTATAATGTTGATATTTCTATATCCTTACATGTGACATTTTATTTATCTTCATTATAATAAAATGAAATATTTTTATAAAATTTATACAAAAGTTTTCATAGGGACATGAAAGTCGTATGTGTTTAACGTGAGCACCTGCCACGTTGGCTTAATCTCACGGCCCCCTTGGGCTTGGGATATGAAACTATGCGTCAATCAGCGCCCCTTTGGAACCATGTTCCGCCGGATACCGAATGAAAGTTGTCTGTTCAGGTCATGACTTAATCCTCGGTTAAGGATGGAGGCCTATCTAATCCTCTTCCGATCTGTGGGATCACGGCACCCGGTTGTATAACGCAACTCCACGTCGAGCCAGAAGACTCTACCCGGGTAATAAACCACAACCACCACGTAGCTCCCAAAAGGGGCCTCAACCATAGCCAGGACGGAACAAGTTCCGTGGGCGCTGGCTCCCGTGGTACCAGAAATTATCACAGCCTCCGGTCAGGCGCCGTGCCAACAAGGACACTACCGATTTTGACTCCAGAACAGTCACGGGTCGGTGGCCCCGGATAGAAAAGTACATAGCTGCTCGGAATAGATTATGAGGTGGCCGAAATGGCCAAATCATAAGGTGTTACAGTTTTATCCACCATGTTCATGGACATGGCTTTCTCACTGTTCGGAGGCGAGGACTATTCCTTCCTCTTCCGCAAACCGCGGCATTTGCTGCTGGTCAAAGACCAGACCGCTCGAAGGCAGCCAGCTATGTTCCCAACAACCCCTAAGGGCTTGTGACAAGGCGGAGTTGGAGCACCATCTCCGTGAGTCCTCATCACCCGTGGTACCAGAAAAGTCCTCTGGTCAGGTTCGTGCAACTAAACGAAGCACTCCCAGTTTCAGCTACCATGAAGCTCGGGGACTGGTCACCCCGGCGGCGGGCGAAAACCCGGCGAACCTTTCATACACCTATTCACTCGATCCTGATTCACACACCATTCACCCCTAACACATCTCGGCATCTACAAATCATCGCATTCGTCGACGACTGAATACGGCTCTCGCAAACACATTCAAGCTGTCTATCCTATCGCTCGTGGAGAGCACTTGACTAAAGTCAAAGTCCCCCCCAGCCTGAACCACACCCAGAGCCCCCAGATCACGAAGATCGTCATACAACGGACACTCACAGAGAACATGTTTCCAAGTCTCGTCTCCCGAGCCACACTGGCATTCCGGACTGTCTGCCAGGTTCCGACTATGCAAGAATGCATTCAGTGATCCATGGCCAGTCAAAAGGAACGCGGCGCTGAGGTTAAAACCAAAGTCCGGTCGGTCGACAACAAACGAGACATCTGAAATGAACTCGTAAGTGGCCCGCCCATTCTCACTATCGTCCCATCGGGCTTGCCAGTCCGACAGGACACATTCACGCAACATAGACTTCCATTCACTTGGCCCTAATCTCTCCACGTTCCCCCCAGACATTTCACGATACAACCATTCGTTCTCCAGCAATGGCAGCCCCTTCTTGAGCTTGTAGCTTACGGCTCTACGCCGTATCTCCAAGTCAAGGGGAACTGCTCCAAACAGAACTTGCAATGCCTCCGTAGAGACAGTGCGACACACAGGCATACACCCCAACAAAATCAACCTTTGCACACTGTAAACTTTCTTTCTGCCTACAGCAGTCAAGACTGCATCGCTCCACACAGGTGATCCGCTTGTTGCGCAAGCAACAAAAACCAAGCAGACCACCATATATGGTGCGAATAGCTCTCCTGCTAAGGCCCCATTCACTTCTCAAAACTCGGCGCAATTTCCCAACCGTACTGGCCAATCGGTCCTTCAGATTGGCAAGGTGTGGAGTGAAGCGCAACCGTTCTCCAACGGTCACGCCCAGGTACTTCACCTGTCTCACATACCTTATGCTGGAGCCGTCAAGCCTGACAGTGGGCGGCCTTACGAGAGACATCCCGACCTCCCGCAGGCCACGACTGGTAACGCTGCCCTTCAGCATCATTATCACCGTCTTATCCATTGACAGGCTGACACCCACACTGTTGCCCCACTGGCTAACAGTGCGCAGGCACTCTGTGGCGCTTGCCTCAATCCTGGAACGTGACTGGCCCTCAACCATGATCAGCAAGTCGTCCGCATACGCACAGCACTTCCATTCCTGCTCGAGCTGCCACAACAGGGGATCCATCATGAGGTTCCATATAAATGGTTTGTCCCACGGTGGTGGGACGCAGCAACGATGACGTCGTCGGCGGCATGGCGACCCGAGTCTCTAGATCGGACACCCGCCAAATGAGTGCCACGACGAGCTCGTCGTAGCGACTCATCGTCGCCGAAACGGCCTCCAGGTTGCAGCCCAGCAGGGCGCTGCGGACTGCACGCTGAGTAGCGGACAGCTCCGTCAGCACCGCTCCATGCCCAGCAGCAACTGATGCACGGGCGCCGAGCTTCTCCACAGCAGCGGCAGGGGCGACGAACGCAGCAGCGAGGACGACGGCGGTGGGTGCGGCGATGGTAGCGGCGATGGCGACGGCAGCGGCAGCAGGGGCGACGGCGGGGACTCCGGGTGCGGCCTCCAGGCCAGTACCATTCAAGCCTCCAGGGCAGGATAGAGCCGCACTGGTCTGCTTCTTCGGCGAACCCCTCTGGTCCGCACGCTTTGGCTCCAGCTCACCCATGTCCAGCTCCATAGAGATGGACCGCTCTCTCGACTTCCTCGATTGCCGATAGGCAGGCGACGTGACGTCCATGCTCGCAGCACTGGCAACGCTCGAGCGGCTGCCCGAACGACTCCGGCAACCTCGTCCGCGCGGCATTTTTAAATGTGAATTTTAAATTCAAATTCACGCGCCACAAGAACTCCGCTAAATTTAGCACTAAGAGTTTTTCTCTGCAGGGCCACACTGCACTCAGCTGTTCCACTGTTTTTTGCCGATATGGCAGCACAAAAAACAGCTGGCAAAAGCTGTTTTTTCGTTTTTGACGCGTCTGGCAGCACGAAAGTTTAAAGCTTCTTTGTTTATGTCCAGACCACGTGGCGAATTTTCGCGACGGAAAAACACAATTTTCCACGAAAATAGCTTAGCTACATTAACCGCACAACTCGCACTTTGTAGCAGCAACGCTCGCACACAAAACGCACTAATTTTTGTCCAAATAGGCAGCGTATTTCAGCTGAAATTAATTTTTTCGACGGAGCTCACGATAGGGACAGGCGTGTGTCTCGGATCTCTCCGAACTTGTTTTACGTGGCGTGTTCCACACTGAAGGGATTACAACCACGGCACTCGAATATACCTACAAGTAGGCATACAGTGCATGGGCACGGATGATACGCCTGCCAGCACTCCAGATTAGAAGCTATAGCTATATACATAGCAACTATCCTGGTACCTTTCGAACATGCGCTTGCCGGGCAACATATTCCCTCTGGATAAGAGGCGAGGTGTATCTATCACCTCTGCTGATCTATGGGTCACAGCACCCGAGTTGTATAACGCAACTCCACGTCGAATCCGAAGATTCTACCCGCGATTTGGGTATCAACCACAGCCACCACGATACTCCCACTAGGGGGGCTACCTCAATGGTAGTGCTTGGACACACTATCCAACCCGTGGCACCGAAGTTTGTGGGCTCGGTGACCCACCCCTTTAGCTCCGACAAGCTCAGATGGGGGGCCCTGCCATGTTAGTCGCCTCTTATGACAAGCTATGGCGAACTGTGACAGTATTCTAGGCCGCTAGCCACACGGCACGAAAAAGTGGTGGGCTTCAAAAGCCCCTCCTCCTCCTAAACACCTCCTCAGCAAACTCGGTAAGTCTTCTGGTCCTGTCGTCGCTTTCCAAAATCATTCCAAATGTCCAGGATTCGCCAACGCGCTGACAGACCGAGTCCATCGAGGTCTCGCAAGTCTGCATAGAGGGGGCAGGCACATAAGATGTGCTCCCAGTCCTCTTTAGGATCGCCGCATGAGCATGCTGCAGTATCGCTAAGAGCTCTCCTATGCAGAAATGCATTGAACGATCCGTGCCCTGTCAGCAAGAATCCCGCGCACATCGAGAACCCGAAATCCGGATTCCGATAGACGAATCCTGCATCAGGGATGAATTTGTGAGTCACCCGACCGTGCGAGTCACCATCATCCCATCTGCTCTGCCATTCTGACAGAAGGCATTCGTCTACCCGCGAGACTCGTTGCGCCAAGCTCACACCTGAAAGGTCCTCGCCATAGAGCCAGTCGTCCCCCTCCAACGGGTATCCACGCTTCAACTTGTACTTGACTGCTATTTTCATAGCGGCCAAGTCAAGAGGCGGGGCTCCAGCAAGCACCTGCAGTGCCAGGGTTGACACTGTGCATCCTAAAAGGATCAGCCTCTGGCAGGCAAGAAGTCGCCTCCTGGCTACAACTTGCCTCGTCGTCGTGACATACCATACCGAGGCACCAAACAGTGCACAGGGCACCATGAGTCCGGCATATATGGCCCGAGGACTGAATCCCCAGTCAACTCGCAGCACACGCGCCAATGCTCCTACGACTCCGGTCATTCGCTGACGCAGCGATGCGATGTGCATGAAGAAATTCATGCGCTCGCTGACCGTGATGCCAAGGTACCGGCAGCTGCTGACGTATGGGAGATGTGCTCCAGCAGATCTCACCAACGGGGTGCGCACGAGGGCACCCTTCAGCAGAATAATCACCGTCTTGCTGGTGGAAATGGTGACACCGATTTCCGTACCCCACGTTTCAACGATGGACATCAGTTGCGTTCCTTTGCTTTCCAGCACGGCTCGGGAATTTTCTTCGACGAGAAGAGCAGGTCATCCGCATACGCGCTGAAAGCGCAGTATGGCTGGAGGCGCCGGAGCAGGACATCCATCAGTAGATCCCAAATGAATGGGCCACTAATGGATCCCTGCGGGCAGCCTCTAGTTACTGGAACACTCACGGTTCCAGAACTGCTTCGGATCTCTGCTCTTCTGTCTGAGAAGAAGCTCTGCCACAAGCTCAACTCTAGGCATCCCAATTCGGCGAGCCGACGCAGTGCAGCACTCCATTCGACGTTGTCGAACGCACCCTTGAAGTCAACGAAGATCCCGAGCACGTATCGCGCCGGGCTGGCGCGACACTGCTCTTCACGTGCCTCCAAGCGTCGTCGACACATCGTCCTTGGCGAAATCCGAACTGCCATCTGCATCCTTCCGGAAGAACTTCTCTCACACGGTCAACCATGATGGCCTCAAGCACCTTGCCAAATAGTGGCAACAGGCATATCCCACGGTACGACGAGGGCTTGCACCTATCCTTGTCAGGCCCCTTGAGTAGCGCGACTACACGTGGACACTTCCACTCTCGGGGGAAGTAACCCGACTGGATGCAACGGGAGTATAGTGCCGTCAGATACTGAGGTATGGCGCGCCACACTGCTTTGCAGATAGTGCCATTGATGCCGTCCATGCCGGGAGAGCGTCTGCTCTTCAACCTGGCGACACAAGCATCAACCTCTACTTCCTCGAGGGCCGGTGGGACCTCCTCCGCTCCGGCAATCGGTGCATCAGACTCCGCAACTGGGAAAAAGTTACGGAGGAGCACACAATCACCCCAATCGGTGATTAGCTCGCCATCAACGCGGAGGCACCCAATCTCCGTGCACTTTCTGCGTCCTCGGCAGATCTTGTAGACGCGCCCCCAGAGATCGTGTGCGTTTTTCCAACGAAGCGTCTCCAACTCTCGTCCTTCGCCCTTAGGATGAGCTTCTTACAGTCGGCTGAGGCTTGCCTCAGCTCGACTGCAAGCAGCTCATCCGCATCGCCGTCTCCTCCACGACGAGCATTTTGAAGCCGGCGGCGAAGTCTCCTGACTTCGCGTCTCACCGTGTTCAGGCTGGCGGTCCACCAGCCTGGCTTCCTTCTCCTAGGCGATCTCGGCGTCCTTCTTCCCAGCGCAAGGTCACACACATCGTGGACCATGCCACGCAGGGAAGAGACTTGCTGGTCCAACGGCGACTGTGAGAAGTCTTCCGGAATATCGGCTGCCCGTCTCACCATCTCCTGTTCGAACAGTCGCCAGCGAGCATTGGAGATGTTCCAGGACGGCACAGGAGCTAAGCTCTCAACTGTGCGCGTGGTCGTTGGTGTTGCCACAACAGTGATCATATTATGATCGCTCAACTCCCACTCGTCCACTCTCCACTCGAATGTGGCCCACATCGATGCTGCATCGTTGGCGATCGTCACGTCGATATCACTACGCGCACGGTAGTTATCGAACGTGAACACCGGGCTAGGCTGGTTGAGGGCAACGGCTCCTTTCTCCAGCATCCACTCAGACAGCAGCTCACCCCGGCTATGGTTTGCTTGTCCCTCGGGATTCCGAGGGAGTTTGCTAAACCAAAGGGGGGATGCTGCGTTCGCGTCGAGTCCCAGGATAGCGGGGGTTCTGCTGGCCTGCAGCAGGACCGCATCCATGTACCTGAGGTACGGCTCCAGCTCGGTGTCGAACTGGCAGCATACGGAGCAAAGGAAGATTGAGCCAAAGCTTCCTTTAACGCTCACGCATACGCCATAGTCGGTGGAAAGCGGCTCCATCGGCATGCAGATGACATCCTGGTGATCCACGAGGATGGCTGCCTTGTTTCTCCGGTCGGTGTAAATCCTCATTCCTTCCGGCAGCGCATCACTCGTCCCGCTACCAATGTATGGCTCCTGCAGCAGTGCAAACAGACATCCGGCCTCCCTCAGGCGGACTGCGAGCTCAATAGTCGCAGCCTGACCTCGACCACAGTTTGCTTGGATGAACCTAAACATTAATGTCTAGAGTTCACCCTCCCTAGCACCGCCGCATACACCGGGCAGCTCGGGGACAGCATGCTGTGGCCCGAGGGATGCCCGTAGAATCGGCAATTCCGGCAGTCCACCGGATTGGTGCAGCTACGCGCACTGTGGCCGGACTGTCCGCATTGCCTGCAGACATTATCCTTCTGCTTGCACTCTGCCACCTTGTGGTTGAAGCCAACACACCTGTGGCACGCGTACGTTCAAACAAGGGCCCTGCATCGGTAGGAGAACCACTTTATGTAGATCCGCCCACCTTCCAGCAGATCTAGCACCTTCGGTTCGCACTCCAGAGTGACACTAACCGTGGCTCCGTCGGCAACCGTCCAAGGCTTACTGTCCAGGTGGACAGCCTTGCGGAACTCCGCCTCCGGGATGTGTTCACGGAGGTTGTTGGCATACAACTCCGCCATAAGCTCCTCCGGAGCAATCTGGGTGGCGACATCCTGGACGACAAGTTTAGGTCGCTGCGCAGCGTTCGGCTTGACCTCAAGGCCAATCTCGCCGAACTTCTTGCTGGCAACAACCTTCCTTATCTCGCCTGACGAGGGGGTGCGGATGATGGCACCGCCACGCGCAAGCCCTCTCACCTCGTGCACGCGAACTCCCAGCGAAGGGGCAATCTCCCGGCGCACCTTTTCGGTAACCTCTTTACCCGAAAGTTTCGGGTCCTTGCTCACCACCACGGCCGACCACGTGTCACGTGGTTTTCGCGGCGCTGGCACGGGAGCTGCGGAAGGTGCTGGCAGGCTGGGATATGCTGCCGCATACCCAACGGGTGGCCAAGAGGCTACAGCCTGCTGCATTGATGGCATCTGAGCCGGCGGCGGTGGCAGCGGCGTCGCCGCTCGCAGTTTGCTGGATTCCTCCAACACTGCATTGCGCAACATCAACGCCTGGATGATCGTGTCGTACCGGCTTATGCATCTCATCAGCGCAGTGGCCTGCTGAGCGCTCATCAGCGACTCCACCACCAGGGTCACAAACGTGTCCTTGATGTTGGCCGCTTCCTCCATGACGCCGTCAGCTCCGTTCTTGATGATACCATCAAGAGACCGCATCGAAATGCGAGAAGGCTCCGGGACGGCAGCGAGGGTCCTAGCGACGACATCGGCGGCTGCGTCAGCAACAGCGGCGGTTGCATCGGCAGCTCCAGCAGCTCTGTCGGCGGGGGCAACGAAGACGACAGCGGTAGCAGCGGTGGCAGCGGCGGAGGCATCAACAGCCGAGGCAGCTGGAATCACCGGCGTCTCCAATGAGGAGAACGATAGCTCCTCCAGCACCCCAACTGGCTCCGGTTTTCCCGCTCCAGTTACGGCAAGCAGCTTGGCCTGCGTGGGAGCCGATATGGTTGTCGCCCTGGACTTGCGCCCACGACGACGTCCCCTGGCTCTAGTCGCACGGCCGCTCCGCACGGCTGCTTGCCATGCTGCTGACGGAGAGCTCACTCTCCGACATGGCGCTCATAGCGCCCTTCTCCAAATTCAGCACCGCCTAAAGAGCTGCTAAGAAAATATGGGAGCCAGAAAATATGCAACAGATATTTCTAACAAGGCAGCCCAAAAGTATGCCTCAAAGTATTACTGAAGTGCGAGCAAAAGCACACACCAAAGCTTTTACCAAGAGAGCACATTTAAGCTCACCGAAAGCACGGGAAAAAGCACAAGCGAGAGCACTCTCAAAGCTCTCTCTCAAGCTCTCTCTTGAGTACTCTCACTAATACTTTCACACTAAAGCTCTGACCAGAACCACTCACCGAGCTTCTGCAGTGGAAAATTTCCACCACGTGCAGACACGTGTAAAAAGGAAAAACACCTTTTTCGCGTGAAACACTTAATTTTCCGAGACGAAAATAGCACCAATCGATTCGCGTTGTTAACACGCGAATTTTGATACAAAATTCAAGTCTCTACGACACCGTTTTACCGGAGAAAAAATGAATTAAATACGGAGCACTCCAAAACACGTCCGACGTTAATCCATTCATGCGCGTCACTAATTAGATGACGAGGCATTTGGCTATTATTTTTTTATTTTTATTTTATTTTTTTTTTTTGTTCGCTGAGGTAAGGAAATCTTCCAAAGATACGTAGTCTGGATATGTTGCTGATGTTATTTGCTATTATAATCCAATTATGACTACGTTATGCCCGATTCATCTTAAGAAAAATCTTGTGCTAAAACCTTCCTCTTTCTTTTCTGCGAATTTTATGCCGTTTTTTGGTGTTATGCTACGGCAGCAAGCTTATATTCGAACCCAGGCTTTGGCCAAGTCCAATCACGGGTGTACCCCGACAGATACATGAACTGCCGCCAGCTCCAGAGACCACCACTGATTACCCGGACACTGATGATATTGCTATCACCAGAGCTGAGGAGGTCTGAGGCGATCAACCGTTTTACCGATTGGCCGCTCCATATTCCTCTCCAGTTCACAGTGGCGGAATGGAACTCAATATCTCCAGCTCCGAAAAATCTCCGCAAATTTGTCCGTATGTCCGGTGTCTCGTACTTCTCGACTTTACGCTGATGCGCTTGGTCGAGAGAATGTCCGTCTGTCACAACCTGCACGTCAATCACATAAATGTGATTTTGTCGGATAGCCACCAGGTCAGATTTATTCAGTCCGGTTTCGCCCTGCAGACTTGGTTCAACATGAACGACGCAGCCTTTTCGCTCAAGTCCCCGCTTGAGAAAATTTACTACGCCGTCGTGCCGAGCTATCCTCCTCCCATGAGTTCTATAGCATTGCTGCAAGATGTGGTTTGTTGTTTCGGGAGCATCACATCCTGCACGGCACCGTCTTCCCAATTCGTGCCTTCCCCTCGTGGTACGAGATCTTGACGGTAGGGCATTTATCCGCAGTTTGATACCCTCAGTATATTCCTTTCCTGTTAGCAAACGCGTGGGCTGACTAACCCACCCGTGTTGCGGAGCAAAACGCTCTGCTTCACGGAGCCCGCAACCATCAACAGACGTGTGCAATCTATTTGCCAAGTACGAATCTACCTGTGAACGGGTTAACAGTTCTTGACTTCCAGCCTTAAGCCTGTCCCGGGCCCTCCGCATTTCTTCCTCCACGAAAGAGCTGGCGACCTCGGATCGCTCGAGGTGAGGCCATTTTATACCGCTCAATCGCTTCAGTCGAAGCATTGGTGCTATCCATCTTAGAGATGGTAACCCGAGACCCCCACTTCTGTGAGGGGAATGGAAAAAAGAAACTGGTACGTCCACCGGAAGCCCCAACCACTTCCGTGCGGTATATCGAACTAGTTTGTCAAACTTCTTCAGAACGCCTATCGTCACACTCCCAAGGGTAAGCTTGTGATAGAGTTGTGGGATAAGAACGGTCCGAAGGGCAAATAACTTCTGTTGTGGTTTCAGGGGGGCCCGAGTCAATCTCAACAGCTTTGAACCGAGGTCCTCTGCTGGATCGTACCGGGCCCGCCCCTCCGCAGTGAATTTGATCCCTAAATACTTCCACTCGTCCGTTCGCTTCAATACAGGACACTCGGGCCCGCCAATCAAAAGGCTCCGCCGTTCCACGACAGTACACTTTTGTTTGGCTTGCCCCTTAACGCTAACAGTGAAACACTTGTCGGTGTTAAGGGTGAGACCCACAGAGGAAAGAAAACAAACTGTGGTGTCCAACAATTTCTGAAGCCCCATCGGAGTTTCTGCAAAAAGGACAATATCATCTGCGAATGCAGCTGCTGGTAAAGAACTAAGCAACCGGTCAATGACCATGTTGAATAGTATGGGAGACAGAGGATCACCCTGTTTCACTCCTCTCGCAGGAGTAAATACCTCTGAAACGCACCGGTTCCCTGCGAGCATTGTGCCGCCGCCCTCGTACGCCTTCCGTAAGTAGTTGATTAAGCCTCTCGGGGCACCATATGAAGCCAATGTGTTGTAGACCGCTTCGTGAGCTACAGCATCAAAGGCCTTACTAACATCGAGGGTCCCGATGTAGCACGATTATGATGTTCCCTCGAAACTAAATCAACAATCGTCGTATTGTCAGCACACCCATCGGTAGGTAGGAACCCTCGCTGACGCGTATCCCAGTTGATGGCTGCACTCAACCGGGCTGCCAAAATGGCATTTAGTTGCCTAACTATCACCGAGGGGACTGAAATAGGACGAATGTATTGCGGTTGATTTGCCGTCACCTTCTTCGGAATGAAGATGGTTCGCGCCAGATGGATGGAGTACGGTAAATTCTCGCACCAGAGGATTAATTTCATTATGCGAATCATAATGCTGTCGGGGACACTCCTGGCAGTTCTTGGAGTAATCCCGTCAGGGCCTGGAGAACTGGATAGTTTGATCGCGCTGATTTACAGCGGACCATACCCACTCGATCGTGTACCCCATGTTTAACATGGAGCGTTTGATCGAGCTCCGGCTAGGCTGAGATATTGGAGACATTACCTGTCTCCAATATGGCTCCATAATCTCCCGGTTTGGCATTACCGACTCGTCAGCTTCCTCCAGAAGGGACTTTATGCATCTTCCCGGATGTTTATCTCAGTTACGCTGAACCCTAGCGTACTGCTGCCTTCTTCGTTGTCTCATATTTCGAGGTTCCGTATGGGACCTCGTCAGAATGTGCGGTTCATTCCGTGTCGGAAAAATTTCCATGAGATAACTAGAAAAACGTTGGAGAGTGGTTTCCTGTCCCTTAGACCTGCGCATTATCTACGATATTTTGCAGGACCTCGGCTCTCCACCGGGAATCGCATACCACAGGAGCAAGCCCCTGTAGTACCCTCAGGATTTCGCTGTTCGTCTGTTCGGATGGTCTGATTGGTCCCGCTGGTGGTGTCGATACTTGGTGGTTTTGCTCACTTGTACTAGGGCGGCGCTGTGAGGTGCTCGGTTCTATAGCTTGAGGGGTGGGAACAGATTGCCCTCTTATCTGTTCCAGTTTTGCCTTGTACTCACCCCTCTTCCGATAAGATAAGAGAGTCTCCTTAAGAGAGTCATAGTTACTCCCGCCTTTGACCCGCGCTTACTTGAATTTCTTCACTTTGACATTCAGAGCACTGGGCAGAAATCACATTGTGTCAACACCCGCTAGGGCCAAAACAATGCTTTGTTTTCATCAAGCCCGACTATCTCAATCTTCAGAGCCAATCCTTATCCCGAAGTTACGGATCTAATTTGCCGACTTCCCTTACCTACATTATTCTATCGACTAGAGACTCTTCACCTTGGAGACCAGCTGCGGATATTGGTACGGCCTGTTGAGAAGTTTGCGTATCCCCACCATTAATTTTCAAGGTCCGAGGAGAAAATATCGACACAACAGTATATATCATGCTCTTCTAGCCCATCTACCATATCTCTCTGCGAAAGACTTCCATGGTAGTACGACTATAAAACAGAAAAGAAAACTCTTCCGATATCTCTCGACGGCTTCTTTATGGTCGTTCCTGTTGCCAGGATGAGCACGAGGCCCATATTTAATAACAAACGGATACTCAACAGGTTACGGAATTGGAACCGTATTCCCTTTCGTTCAAAATTATTCAAGTATATTATTATATTTTTTAATATACATTTATATTATAAATTTCTACATTTTACTTGAAAATTTTCGGCTTTCGCCTTGAACTTAGGACCGACTAACTCGTGATCAACCACTGTTCACACGAAACCCTTCTCCACTTCAGTCCTCCAAGGTCTCATTCGATTATTTGCTACTACCACCAAGATCTGTACCAATAGCAGCTCCATGCAGGCTTACGCCAAACACTTCTACGCATACTATTGTACCTTCCTACTCACTAAAGTTCCAAAATTTATATTACAAGTAATAAAAATCATCTACTTTAGCGGTAATGTATAGGTATACAACTTAAGCGCCATCCATTTTAAGGGCTAGTTGCTTCGGCAGGTGAGTTGCTACACACTCCTTAGCGGATTTCGACTTCCATGATCACCGTCCTGCTGTTTTAAGCAACCAACGCCTTTCATGGTTTCTGCATGAGTTGTTAATTTGGGCACCGTAACATTACGTTTGGTTCATCCCACAGCGCCAGTTCTGCTTACCAAAAGTGGCCCACTGGGCACATTATATCATAACCTTAAACTTCATATCAAGAAAGTTAAGGTTCTTACCCATTTAAAGTTTGAGAATAGGTTAAGATCGTTTCGACCCTAAGGCCTCTAATCATTCGCTTTACCAGATAAGATTATTTTATATAACATTAAAATGCACCAGCTATCCTGAGGGAAACTTCGGAAGGAACCAGCTACTAGATGGTTCGATTGGTCTTTCGCCCCTATACTCAATTCTGACAATCGATTTGCACGTCAGATCTGTTTCGGTCTTCCATCAGGGTTTCCCCTGACTTCAACCTGATCAAGTATAGTTCACCATCTTTCGGGT
Source organism: Drosophila atripex (assembly GCA_035045925.1). NCBI lineage: Eukaryota > Metazoa > Arthropoda > Insecta > Diptera > Drosophilidae > Drosophila > Drosophila atripex. The sequence continues at coordinate 84,845 of JAWNOP010000016.1, forward strand.
CACAGCATATCTGCTCAAGGTACGTTCCAGTTAGAGGCATAAATAATATAAATATTATTATACATAATTATGTAGAACGCCCCGGGATTGTGTTAATTAGCTATAAAATAGTTAAAAAACTAATCCCATTATTAGTCAAGTTAATTACGCTATTAGGTTTATATCCCAATAACTTGCACATATGTTAGACTCCTTGGTCCGTGTTTCAAGACGGGTCCCGAAGGTATCCTGAATCTTTCGCATTGTTAATCATACAAGTGCTTATAATAAACACAAAAATCAATGATAATTATGCCATTATATAATTTCGAAAAATTAACGCACTGTATTCTTATTAATCTATCAACACTTTATCAAATTAATGACATTTATTCTATGTTAAAATGCAAGCATAATAATTTGAATAAACTATAAGCCATATTTTATGATAAATTTAATATGTTAATAGATTACAATGTCCTTATATGGAAAAAATGCACATTATTTCTATAATATTATTTAAATATTATAACTTTAATGATGAATTTTCCATAACGGATATTCAGGTACATCGGGCTAACCTCTAAGCAGTTTCACGTACTATTTAACTCCCTATTTAGAGTTCTTTTCAATTGTCCCTCACGGTACTTGTTTACTATCGGTCTCATGGTTATATTTAGTTTTAGATGGAGTTTACCACCCACTTAGTGCTGCACTATCAAGCAACAAGACTCTTTGGAAACATCATCTAGTAATCATTAACGTTATACGGGCCTGGCACCCTCTATGGGTAAATGGCCTCATTTAAGAAGGACTTAAATCGTTAATTTCTCATACTAGAATATTGACGCTCCATACACTGCATCTCACATTTGCCATATAGACAAAGTGACTTAGTGCTGAACTGATTTCTTTTCGCTCGCCGCTACTAAGAAAATCCTTGTTAGTTTCTTTTCCTCCCCTAATTAATATGCTTAAATTCAGGGGGTAGTCCCATATGAGTTGAGGTTGTATAAAGCAATATATTTTTTTAAAATTATCTTATATAAATATAATATATATATTTTATGAAGAACAATATGTTTGCTACTTTATTTTCAATTTTCGCATCATTAAATAAGAGACAATTCCAGATGAAAAATATTTCATATTTTTTTGCTAGACATTTCTCAGTATTATTTTAATTGAAAAAAGAGATTGTATATCTTCATTTTTCACATACAAAATTTGTTATGTGAGATAATTGCTTTAATTTTTTATATTATGAATATATATTAAATATATCCAATAATATATTTAAACCATAAACCATATGCATACTATTATGTTTAAAAAACAAAATAGTAAACAACTTAATTAGCATAGTTTTACAACCCTCAACCATATGTAGTCCAAGCAGCACTTTAAAAATAATTAAAGTACATAACAGCATGGACTGCGATATGCGTTCAAAATGTCGATGTTCATGTGTCCTGCAGTTCACACGATGACGCACAGTTTGCTGCGTTCTTCATCGACCCATGAGCCGAGTGATCCACCGCTTAGAGTTTTATAAATATATATAAATATATACAAAATCGTCATTTATATTTTTATTAAAAGAAATTAAAAATACACCATTTAACTGGCATATATCAATTCCTTCAATAAATGTATTTTTTATACCTAAAATAATTGTTGCGAAATGTTTTAGTTTTATATAATCAATATAATAAAAATAGTTTATATTGTTTAATATTATATAAAGTATTAACCTGAATATCAGGTACAACAATGTATATTTCAGGTGTTGCATTTATCAATGTATGCGCATAATTTAATATGAACAATACATTCCGCAACGCATGTATATTATGAGTCATATACGTTTCCATAACGGATATTCAGGTTCATCGGGCTTAACCTCTAAGCAGTTTCACGTACTATTTAACTCTCTATTCAGAGTTCTTTTCAACTTTCCCTCACGGTACTTGTTTACTATCGGTCTCATGGTTATATTTAGTTTTAGATGGAGTTTACCACCCACTTAGTGCTGCACTATCAAGCAACACGACTCTTTGGAAACATCATCTAGTAATCATTAACGTTATACGGGCACCCTCTATGGGTAAATGGCCTCATTTAAGAAGGACTTAAATCATTAATTTCTCATACTAGAATATTGACGCTCCATACACTGCATCTCACATTTGCCATATAGACAAAGTGACTTAGTGCTGAACTGATTTCTTTTCGCTCGCCGCTACTAAGAAAATCCTTGTTAGTTTCTTTTCCTCCCCTAATTAATATGCTTAAATTCAGGGGGTAGTCCCATATGAGTTGAGGTTGTATAAAGCAATATATTTTTTTAAATTATCTTATATAAATATAATATATATATTTTATGAAGAACAATATGTTTGCTACTTTATTTTCAATTTCGCATCATTAAATAAGAGACAATTCCAAATGAAAAATATTTCATATTTTTTATGCTAGACATTTCTCAGTATTATTTGAATTGAAAAAAGAGATTGTATATCTTCATTTTTCACATACAAAATTTGTTATGTGAGATAATTGCTTTAATTTTTTATATTATGAATATATATTAAATATATCCAATAATATACCATATGCATACTATTATGTTTAAAAAACAAAATAGTAAACAACTTAATTAGCATAGTCTTACAACCCTCAACCATATGTAGTCCAAGCAGCACTTTAAAAATAATTAAAGTACACAACAGCATGGACTGCGATATGCGTTCAAAATGTCGATGTTCATGTGTCCTGCAGTTCACACGATGACGCACAGTTTGCTGCGTTCTTCATCGACCCATGAGCCGAGTGATCCACCGCTTAGAGTTTTATAAATATATATAAATATATACAAAATCGTCATTTATATTTTTATTAAAAGAAATTAAAAATACACCATTTAACTGGCATATATCAATTCCTTCAATAAATGTATTTTTTATACCTAAAATAATTGTTGCGAAATGTCTTAGTTTTATATAATCAATATAATCAAAATAGTTTATATTGTTTAATATTATATAAAGCATTAACCTGAATATCAGATACAACAATGTATATTTCAGGTGTTGCATTTATCAATGTATGCGCATAATTTAATATGAACAATACATTCCGCAACGCATGTATATTATGGGTCATATACGTTTCCATAACGGATATTCATGTTCATCGGGCTTAACCTCTAAGCAGTTTCACGTACTATTTAACTCTCGATTCAGAGTTCTTTTCAACTTTCCCTCACGGTACTTGTTTACTATCGGTCTCATGGTTATATTCAGTTTTAGATGGAGTTTACCACACACTATGTGCTGCACTATCAAGCAACACGACTCTTTGGAAACATCATCTAGTAATCATTAACGTTATACGGGCCTGGCACCCTCTATGGGTAAATGGCCTCATTTAAGAAGGACTTAAATCGTTAATTTCTCATACTAGAATATTGACGCTCCATACACTGGATCTCACATTTGCCATATAGACAAAGTGACTTAGTGCTGAACTGATTTCTTTTCCCTCGCCGCTACTAAGAAAATCCTTGTTAGTTTCTTTTCCTACCCTAATTAATATGCTTAAATTCAGGGGGTAGTCCCATATGAGTTGAGGTTGTATAAAGCAATATATTTTTTTTTAAATTATCTTATATAAATATAATATAGATATTTTATGAAGACAATATGTTTGCTACTTTATTTTCAATTTTCGCATCATTAAATAAGAGACAATTCCAGATGAAAAATATTTCATATTTTTTATGCTAGACATTTCTCAGTATTATTTGAATTGAAAAAAAGAGATTGTATATCTTCATTTTTCACATACAAAATTTGTTATGTGAGATAATTGCTTTAATTTTTTATATTATGAATATATATTAAATATATCCAAAAATATACCATATGCATACTATTATGTTTAAAAAACAAAATAGTAAACAACTTAATTAGCATAGTCTTACAACCCTCAACCATATGTAGTCCAAGCAGCACTTTAAAAATAATTAAAGTACATAACAGCATGGACTGCGATATGCGTTCAAAATGTCGATGTTCATGTGTCCTGCAGTTCACACGATGACGCACAGTTTGCTGCGTTCTTCATCGACCCATGAGCCGAGTGATCCACCGCTTAGAGTTTTATAAATATATATAAATATATACAAAATCGTCATTTATGGAAATGAAAAAGAAAAAGAAATTAAAAATACACCATTTAACTGGCATATATCAATTCCTTCAATAAATGTATTTTTTATACCTAAAATAATTGTTGCGAAATGTTTTAGTTTTATATAATCAATATAATAAAAATAGTTTATATTGTTTAATATTATATAAAGTATTAACCTGAATATCAGGTACAACAATGTATATTTCAGGTGTTGCATTTATCAATGTATGCGCATAATTTAATATGAACAATACATTCCGCAACGCATGTATATTATGAGTCATATACGTTTCCATAACGGATATTCAGGTTCATCGGGCTTAACCTCTAAGCAGTTTCACGTACTATTTAACTCTCTATTCAGAGTTCTTTTCAACTTTCCCTCACGGTACTTGTTTACTATCGGTCTCATGGTTATATTTAGTTTTAGATGGAGTTTACCACCCACTTAGTGCTGCACTATCAAGCAACACGACTCTTTGGAAACATCATCTAGTAATCATTAACGTTATACGGGCACCCTCTATGGGTAAATGGCCTCATTTAAGAAGGACTTAAATCATTAATTTCTCATACTAGAATATTGACGCTCCATACACTGCATCTCACATTTGCCATATAGACAAAGTGACTTAGTGCTGAACTGATTTCTTTTCGCTCGCCGCTACTAAGAAAATCCTTGTTAGTTTCTTTTCCTCCCCTAATTAATATGCTTAAATTCAGGGGGTAGTCCCATATGAGTTGAGGTTGTATAAAGCAATATATTTTTTTTTAAATTATCTTATATAAATATAATATATATATTTTATGAAGAACAATATGTTTGCTACTTTATTTTCAATTTCGCATCATTAAATAAGAGACAATTCCAAATGAAAAATATTTCATATTTTTTATGCTAGACATTTCTCAGTATTATTTGAATTGAAAAAAGAGATTGTATATCTTCATTTTTCACATACAAAATTTGTTATGTGAGATAATTGCTTTAATTTTTTATATTATGAATATATATTAAATATATCCAATAATATACCATATGCATACTATTATGTTTAAAAAACAAAATAGTAAACAACTTAATTAGCATAGTCTTACAACCCTCAACCATATGTAGTCCAAGCAGCACTTTAAAAATAATTAAAGTACACAACAGCATGGACTGCGATATGCGTTCAAAATGTCGATGTTCATGTGTCCTGCAGTTCACACGATGACGCACAGTTTGCTGCGTTCTTCATCGACCCATGAGCCGAGTGATCCACCGCTTAGAGTTTTATAAATATATATAAATATATACAAAATCGTCATTTATATTTTTATTAAAAGAAATTAAAAATACACCATTTAACTGGCATATATCAATTCCTTCAATAAATGTATTTTTTATACCTAAAATAATTGTTGCGAAATGTTTTAGTTTTATATAATCAATATAATAAAAATAGTTTATATTGTTTAATATTATATAAAGTATTAACCTGAATATCAGGTACAACAATGTATATTTCAGGTGTTGCATTTATCAATGTATGCGCATAATTTAATATGAACAATACATTCCGCAACGCATGTATATTATGAGTCATATACGTTTCCATAACGGATATTCAGGTTCATCGGGCTTAACCTCTAAGCAGTTTCACGTACTATTTAACTCTCTATTCAGAGTTCTTTTCAACTTTCCCTCACGGTACTTGTTTACTATCGGTCTCATGGTTATATTTAGTTTTAGATGGAGTTTACCACCCACTTAGTGCTGCACTATCAAGCAACACGACTCTTTGGAAACATCATCTAGTAATCATTAACGTTATACGGGCACCCTCTATGGGTAAATGGCCTCATTTAAGAAGGACTTAAATCATTAATTTCTCATACTAGAATATTGACGCTCCATACACTGCATCTCACATTTGCCATATAGACAAAGTGACTTAGTGCTGAACTGATTTCTTTTCGCTCGCCGCTACTAAGAAAATCCTTGTTAGTTTCTTTTCCTCCCCTAATTAATATGCTTAAATTCAGGGGGTAGTCCCATATGAGTTGAGGTTGTATAAAGCAATATATTTTTTTAAATTATCTTATATAAATATAATATAGATATTTTATGAAGACAATATGTTTGCTACTTTATTTTCAATTTTCGCATCATTAAATAAGAGACAATTCCAGATGAAAAATATTTCATATTTTTTATGCTAGACATTTCTCAGTATTATTTGAATTGAAAAAAGAGATTGTATATCTTCATTTTTCACATACAAAATTTGTTATGTGAGATAATTGCTTTAATTTTTTATATTATGAATATATATTAAATATATCCAAAAATATACCATATGCATACTATTATGTTTAAAAAACAAAATAGTAAACAACTTAATTAGCATAGTCTTACAACCCTCAACCATATGTAGTCCAAGCAGCACTTTAAAAATAATTAAAGTACACAACAGCATGGACTGCGATATGCGTTCAAAATGTCGATGTTCATGTGTCCTGCAGTTCACACGATGACGCACAGTTTGCTGCGTTCTTCATCGACCCATGAGCCGAGTGATCCACCGCTTAGAGTTTTATAAATATATATAAATATATACAAAATCGTCATTTATATTTTTATTAAAAGAAATTAAAAATACACCATTTAACTGGCATATATCAATTCCTTCAATAAATGTATTTTTTATACCTAAAATAATTGTTGCGAAATGTCTTAGTTTTATATAATCAATATAATCAAAATAGTTTATGATGTTTAATATTATATAAAGCATTAACCTGAATATCAGGTACAACAATGTATATTTCAGGTGTTGCATTTATCAATGTATGCGCATAATTTAATATGAACAATACATTCCGCAACGCATGTATATTATGAGTCATATACGTTTCCATAACGGATATTCATGTTCATCGGGCTTAACCTCTAAGCAGTTTCACGTACTATTTAACTCTCGATTCAGAGTTCTTTTCAACTTTCCCTCACGGTACTTGTTTACTATCGGTCTCATGGTTATATTCAGTTTTAGATGGAGTTTACCACACACTATGTGCTGCACTATCAAGCAACACGACTCTTTGGAAACATCATCTAGTAATCATTAACGTTATACGGGCCTGGCACCCTCTATGGGTAAATGGCCTCATTTAAGAAGGACTTAAATCGTTAATTTCTCATACTAGAATATTGACGCTCCATACACTGGATCTCACATTTGCCATATAGACAAAGTGACTTAGTGCTGAACTGATTTCTTTTCCCTCGCCGCTACTAAGAAAATCCTTGTTAGTTTCTTTTCCTACCCTAATTAATATGCTTAAATTCAGGGGGTAGTCCCATATGAGTTGAGGTTGTATAAAGCAATATATTTTTTTTTAAATTATCTTATATAAATATAATATAGATATTTTATGAAGACAATATGTTTGCTACTTTATTTTCAATTTTCGCATCATTAAATAAGAGACAATTCCAGATGAAAAATATTTCATATTTTTTATGCTAGACATTTCTCAGTATTATTTGAATTGAAAAAAAGAGATTGTATATCTTCATTTTTCACATACAAAATTTGTTATGTGAGATAATTGCTTTAATTTTTATATTATGAATATATATTAAATATATCCAAAAATATACAATATGCATACTATTATGTTTAAAAAACAAAATAGTAAACAACTTAATTAGCATAGTCTTACAACCCTCAACCATATGTAGTCCAAGCAGCACTTTAAAAATAATTAAAGTACATAACAGCATGGACTGCGATATGCGTTCAAAATGTCGATGTTCATGTGTCCTGCAGTTCACACGATGACGCACAGTTTGCTGCGTTCTTCATCGACCCATGAGCCGAGTGATCCACCGCTTAGAGTTTTATAAATATATATAAATATATACAAAATCGTCATTTATATTTTTATTAAAAGAAATTAAAAATACACCATTTATCTGGCATATATCAATTCCTTCAATAAATGTATTTTTATACCTAAAATAATTGTTGCGAAATGTCTTAGTTTTATATAATCAATATAATCAAAATAGTTTATATTGTTTAATATTATATAAAGCATTAACCTGAATATCAGATACAACAATGTATATTTCAGGTGTTGCATTTATCAATGTATGCGCATAATTTAATATGAACAATACATTCCGCAACGCATGTATATTATGGGTCATATACGTTTCCATAACGGATATTCATGTTCATCGGGCTTAACCTCTAAGCAGTTTCACGTACTATTTAACTCTCTATTCAGAGTTCTTTTCAACTTTCCCTCACGGTACTTGTTTACTATCGGTCTCATGGTTATATTTAGTTTTAGATGGAGTTTACCACCCACTTGGTGCTGCACTATCAAGCAACACGACTCTTTGGAGACATCATCTAGTAATCATTAACGTTATACGGGCCTGGCACCCTCTATGGGTAAATGGCCTCATTTAAGAAGGACTTAAATCGTTAATTTCTCATACTAGAATATTGACGCTCCATACACTGCATCTCACATTTGCCATATAGACAAAGTGACTTAGTGCTGAACTGATTTCTTTTCGCTCGCCGCTACTAAGAAAATCCTTGTTAGTTTCTTTTCCTCCCTAATTAATATGCTTAAATTCAGGGGGTAGTCCCATATGAGTTGAGGTTGTATAAAGCAATATATTTTTTTAAATTATCTTATATAAATATAATATATATATTTTATGAAGAACAATATGTTTGCTACTTTATTTTCAATTTCGCATCATTAAATAAGAGACAATTCCAAATGAAAAATATTTCATATTTTTTATGCTAGACATTTCTCAGTATTATTTGAATTGAAAAAAGAGATTGTATATCTTCATTTTTCACATACAAAATTTGTTATGTGAGATAATTGCTTTAATTTTTTATATTATGAATATATATTAAATATATCCAATAATATACCATATGCATACTATTATGTTTAAAAAACAAAATAGTAAACAACTTAATTAGCATAGTCTTACAACCCTCAACCATATGTAGTCCAAGCAGCACTTTAAAAATAATTAAAGTACACAACAGCATGGACTGCGATATGCGTTCAAAATGTCGATGTTCATGTGTCCTGCAGTTCACACGATGACGCACAGTTTGCTGCGTTCTTCATCGACCCATGAGCCGAGTGATCCACCGCTTAGAGTTTTATAAATATATATAAATATATACAAAATCGTCATTTATATTTTTATTAAAAGAAATTAAAAATACACCATTTAACTGGCATATATCAATTCCTTCAATAAATGTATTTTTTTACCTAAAATAATTGTTGCGAAATGTCTTAGTTTTATATAATCAATATAATCAAAATAGTTTATGATGTTTAATATTATATAAAGCATTAACCTGAATATCAGGTACAACAATGTATATTTCAGGTGTTGCATTTATCAATGTATGCGCATAATTTAATATGAACAATACATTCCGCAACGCATGTATATTATGAGTCATATACGTTTCCATAACGGATATTCATGTTCATCGGGCTTAACCTCTAAGCAGTTTCACGTACTATTTAACTCTCGATTCAGAGTTCTTTTCAACTTTCCCTCACGGTACTTGTTTACTATCGGTCTCATGGTTATATTCAGTTTTAGATGGAGTTTACCACACACTATGTGCTGCACTATCAAGCAACACGACTCTTTGGAAACATCATCTAGTAATCATTAACGTTATACGGGCCTGGCACCCTCTATGGGTAAATGGCCTCATTTAAGAAGGACTTAAATCGTTAATTTCTCATACTAGAATATTGACGCTCCATACACTGGATCTCACATTTGCCATATAGACAAAGTGACTTAGTGCTGAACTGATTTCTTTTCCCTCGCCGCTACTAAGAAAATCCTTGTTAGTTTCTTTTCCTACCCTAATTAATATGCTTAAATTCAGGGGGTAGTCCCATATGAGTTGAGGTTGTATAAAGCAATATATTTTTTTAAATTATCTTATATAAATATAATATAGATATTTTATGAAGACAATATGTTTGCTACTTTATTTTCAATTTTCGCATCATTAAATAAGAGACAATTCCAGATGAAAAATATTTCATATTTTTTATGCTAGACATTTCTCAGTATTATTTGAATTGAAAAAAAGAGATTGTATATCTTCATTTTTCACATACAAAATTTGTTATGTGAGATAATTGCTTTAATTTTTTATATTATGAATATATATTAAATATATCCAAAAATATACCATATGCATACTATTATGTTTAAAAAACAAAATAGTAAACAACTTAATTAGCATAGTCTTACAACCCTCAACCATATGTAGTCCAAGCAGCACTTTAAAAATAATTAAAGTACATAACAGCATGGACTGCGATATGCGTTCAAAATGTCGATGTTCATGTGTCCTGCAGTTCACACGATGACGCACAGTTTGCTGCGTTCTTCATCGACCCATGAGCCGAGTGATCCACCGCTTAGAGTTTTATAAATATATATAAATATATACAAAATCGTCATTTATATTTTTATTAAAAGAAATTAAAAATACACCATTTATCTGGCATATATCAATTCCTTCAATAAATGTATTTTTTATACCTAAAATAATTGTTGCGAAATGTCTTAGTTTTTATATAATCAATATAATCAAAATAGTTTATATTGTTTAATATTATATAAAGCATTAACCTGAATATCAGATACAACAATGTATATTTCAGGTGTTGCATTTATCAATGTATGCGCATAATTTAATATGAACAATACATTCCGCAACGCATGTATATTATGGGTCATATACGTTTCCATAACGGATATTCATGTTCATCGGGCTTAACCTCTAAGCAGTTTCACGTACTATTTAACTCTCTATTCAGAGTTCTTTTCAACTTTCCCTCACGGTACTTGTTTACTATCGGTCTCATGGTTATATTTAGTTTTAGATGGAGTTTACCACCCACTTGGTGCTGCACTATCAAGCAACACGACTCTTTGGAGACATCATCTAGTAATCATTAACGTTATACGGGCCTGGCACCCTCTATGGGTAAATGGCCTCATTTAAGAAGGACTTAAATCGTTAATTTCTCATACTAGAATATTGACGCTCCATACACTGCATCTCACATTTGCCATATAGACAAAGTGACTTAGTGCTGAACTGATTTCTTTTCGCTCGCCGCTACTAAGAAAATCCTTGTTAGTTTCTTTTCCTCCCCTAATTAATATGCTTAAATTCAGGGGTAGTCCCATATGAGTTGAGGTTGTATAAAGCAATATATTTTTTTTTAAATTATCTTATATAAATATAATATATATATTTTATGAAGAACAATATGTTTGCTACTTTATTTTCAATTTTCGCATCATTAAATAAGAGACAATTCCAGATGAAAAATATTTCATATTTTTTTTGCTAGACATTTCTCAGTATTATTTGAATTGAAAAAAGAGATTGTATATCTTCATTTTTCACATACAAAATTTGTTATGTGAGATAATTGCTTTAATTTTTTATATTATGAATATATATTAAATATATCCAATAATATATGCAACCATATACATACTATTATGTTTAAAAAACAAAATAGTAAACAACTTAATTAGCATAGTCTTACAACCCTCAACCATATGTAGTCCAACAGCATGGACTGCGATATGCGTTCAAAATGTCGATGTTCATGTGTCCTGCAGTTCACACGATGACGCACAGTTTGCTGCGTTCTTCATCGACCCATGAGCCGAGTGATCCACCGCTTAGAGTTTTATAAATATATATAAATATATACAAAATCGTCATTTATATTTTTATTAAAAGAAATTAAAAATACACCATTTATCTGGCATATATCAATTCCTTCAATAAATGTATTTTTTATACCTAAAATAATTGTTGCGAAATGTCTTAGTTTTATATAATCAATATAATCAAAATAGTTTATATTGTTTAATATTATATAAAGCATTAACCTGAATATCAGGTACAACAATGTATATTTCAGGTGTTGCATTTATCAATGTATGCGCATAATTTAATATGAACAATACATTCCGCAACGCATGTATATTATGAGTCATATACGTTTCCATAACGGATATTCAGGTTCATCGGGCTTAACCTCTAAGCAGTTTCACGTACTATTTAACTCTCTATTCAGAGTTCTTTTCAACTTTCCCTCACGGTACTTGTTTACTATCGGTCTCATGGTTATATTTAGTTTTAGATGGAGTTTACCACCCACTTAGTGCTGCACTATCAAGCAACACGACTCTTTGGAAACATCATCTAGTAATCATTAACGTTATACGGGCCTGGCACCCTCTATGGGTAAATGGCCTCATTTAAGAAGGACTTAAATCGTTAATTTCTCATACTAGAATATTGACGCTCCATACACTGCATCTCACATTTGCCATATAGACAAAGTGACTTAGTGCTGAACTGATTTCTTTTCGCTCGCCGCTACTAAGAAAATCCTTGTTAGTTTCTTTTCCTCCCTAATTAATATGCTTAAATTCAGAGGGTAGTCCCATATGAGTTGAGGTTGTATAAAGCAATATATTTTTTTTTAAATTATCTTATATAAATATTATATATATATTTAATTAAGAACAATATGTTTGCTACTTTATTTTCAATTTTCGCATCATTAAATAAGAGACAATTCCATATGAAAAATATTTCATATTTTTTATGCTAGACATTTCGCAGTATTATTTGAATTGAAAAAAGAGATTGTATATCTTCATTTTTCACATACAAAATTTGTTATGTGAGATAATTGCTATATATATATTAAATTTATATATATTATTAAATATAATATATAATATATTAAATATATCCAATAATATATGCAACCATATACATACTATTATGTTTAAAAAACAAAATAGTAAACAACTTAATTAGCATAGTCTTACAACCCTCAACCATATGTAGTCCAAACAGCATGGACTGCGATATGCGTTCAAAATGTCGATGTTCATGTGTCCTGCAGTTCACACGATGACGCACAGTTTGCTGCGTTCTTCATCGACCCATGAGCCGAGTGATCCACCGCTTAGAGTTTTATAAATATATATAAATATATACAAATTCGTCATTTATATTTTTATTGAAAGAAATTAAAAATACACCATTTAACTGGCATATATCAATTCCTTCAATAAATGTATTTTTTATACCTAAAATAATTGTTGCGAAATGTCTTAGTTTTATATAATCAATATAATCAAAATATAATATATAAAGCATTTACCTGAATATCAGGTACAACAATGTATATTTCAGGTGTTGCATTTATCAATGTATGCGCATAATTTAATATGAACAATACATTCCGCAACGCATGTATATTATGAGTCATATACACGCAATTATATGTATTTAAAGACGATATCGCGTCTATTTTCATATTTATATATCAAAGACAATATTTTGTCTATATTGATATTAGACGACAATTCGTCTATAATTTTTATTTTCAATAATATATTTTGGGTAGGTAAATTTTTATTTCTTTTATTTATTATATAATTATAATAAATATTTATTAACGGATAAGATTCATTCAATAATGATCCTTCCGCAGGTTCACCTACGGAAACCTTGTTACGACTTTTACTTCCTCTAAATAATCAAGTTCGGTCAACTTCTGCGAAACAACCGTAACACACAAGGCGTCACAGTGATCACGTCCGGAGACCTCACTAAATAATTCAATCGGTAGTAGCGACGGGCGGTGTGCACAAAGGGCAGGGACGTAATCAATGCGAGTTTACTGACTCAAACTTACTAGGAATTCCAAGTTCATGTGAACAGTTTCAGTTCACAATCCCAAGCATGAAAGTGGTTCAGCGGTTTACGCGGACCTCTCGGTCTAGGAAATACACGTTGATACTTTCATTGTAGCGCGCGTGCAGCCCAGGACATCTAAGGGCATCACAGACCTGTTATTGCTCAACCTCATTATTGCTAGACGCAATTTGACCATTTAAGAAGCTAGTATCCTTATAATGGGACAAACCAACAGGTACGGCTCCACTTATATAAACACATTCAAACACAATAAACATTTTACTGCCACCATGAATGAAGGCTATATAAGCTTCAACACCATAATCCTGAAGATATCTATTTAATATATTTGAGTCTCGTTCGCTATCGGAATTAACCAGACAAATCACTCCACGAACTAAGAACGGCCATGCACCACCATCCATAGATTCGAGAAAGAGCTATCAATCTGTCTTACACACTTATGTTCGGACCTGGTAAGTTTTCCCGTGTTGAGTCAAATTAAGCCGCAGGCTCCACTCCTGGTGGTGCCCTTCCGTCAATTCCTTTAAGTTTCAGCTTTGCAACCATACTTCCCCCGGAGCCCAAAAGCTTTGGTTTCCCGGGAAGCGACTGAGAGAGCCATAAAAGTAGCTACACCCAATTGCTAGCTGGCATCGTTTATGGTTAGAACTAGGGCGGTATCTGATCGCCTTCGAACCTCTAACTTTCGTTCTTGATTAATGAAAACATCTTTGGCAAATGCTTTCGCTTAAGTTAGTCTTACGACGGTCCAAGAATTTCACCTCTCGCGTCGTAATACTAATGCCCCCAAACTGCTTCTATTAATCATTACCTCTTGATCTGAAAACCAATGAAAGCAGAATAGAGGTCTTATTTCATTATCCCATGCACAGAATATTCAGGCATTTGAAGCCTGCTTTAAGCACTCTAATTTGTTCAAAGTAATTGTACCGGCCCACAATAACACTCGTTTAAGAGCACTAATGCAGGTTTTTAAATAGGAGGAACATATGAAAAAATACAAGTATTTAAACATATATAAGAACTCCACCGGTAATACGCTTACATACATAAAGGTATAGTACTAACTACAATTGTATGTTGTACTACCCGTATGAAGCACAAGTTCAACTACGAACGTTTTAACCGCAACAACTTTAATATACGCTATTGGAGCTGGAATTACCGCGGCTGCTGGCACCAGACTTGCCCTCCAATTGGTCCTTGTTAAAGGATTTAAAGTGTACTCATTCCAATTACAGGGCCTCGGATACTCACTACCTCCCCGAACTGCTGCCTTCCTTAGATGTGGTAGCCGTTTCTCAGGCTCCCTCTCCGGAATCGAACCCTGATTCCCCGTTACCCGTTGCAACCATGGTAGTCCTAGATACTACCATCAAAAGTTGATAGGGCAGACATTTGAAAGATCTGTCGTCGGTACAAGACCATACGATCTGCATGTTATCTAGAGTTCAACCAATATAACGATCTTGCGATCGCTTGGTTTTAGCCTAATAAAAGCACATGTCCCATAAGGTTCATGTTTTAATTGCATGTATTAGCTCTAGAATTACCACAGTTATCCAAGTAACTGTTAACGATTTAAGGAACCATAACTGATATAATGAGCCTTTTGCGGTTTCACTTTTAATGCGTGTGTACTTAGACATGCATGGCTTAATCTTTGAGACAAGCATATAACTACTGGCAGGATCAACCAGAATAATGTTTATTTCTTGATATATTATTTTTGTTTTGATATTTAGAAAAAATAATATTGCAAATATTTGTATGTATATTAATAACGAATTTGGCCAATTATTAAATGGCATTCAATATTCGTTCTTTATTTATTAAATGAATGAATATATAAAATATAAATATATATTATTTTATATTTTGGCTTTATAAACCCGTAAAAACCAACGATTAAAAAAGCGGGTATATATTTGCTACAATGACACCATAAAGCCATTTTATAATACATTACATATTATGCATATATTTAATTCTAAAATATCTTTTTATATTCACATACAACAATTTGTATATATTCACGTATATTTATTTGCTTAATATTATAATAATATTAAAGCAATTGTATTTTGATAATAAATTTAAAATTTATTTTCTTTGTATATATAGATTAGTTTTATATAATATAAAACTAGGCACTTTTATATTGTTATATTTGTTGGGTCAGAATAAGACATATATAAAAGATCACCCTGTACTATTAAGAATATCTTGCTGTAATCATCTAATTGCTTTCCTCATTCATTTCGTTCCTTTTTTTATTCTCATATTTCTTGTTCTCATTTGAATAAAGTTCAGTTCGTAATTGAAAGCCAACGCAACCGGTCACAATTTGGATCAGTCTTGATTTATTTTAAAGCGACGATCGTACACCCCTGCCCCTTATTTTAGGAGTTATATATTCACAGAAAACGCTCTGTGGAGTTCAAACATTTTGGCGCCCAACGTGGGGCAGTGTACGCATTGTTAGAACTGAAAAATAAATTATCACATCCAATTTCTGTACACAGTGCATTGGCAAATCATAGTTGCCATTGCCGGTCGTTGTCGCTTTGTCGCTCTGTCGTCGTCTAGTCGTTGTCGCCGCACCGCATCATATAAACGTACAGTTATTAAATACACATAGTTTTTGGCAGACTAATAACTGTGCTTTTCGTGAGGAATACAAACATATATTTTCGGTTGCTTGCTTTGTTGCAATTTTCGTCGCTTCGTTTCTGGCATTGTTCTCTCTCGTTCTCGCTCGCTTGAAATTTTCGTTTTGTCTCGCCATGGCCCCAGAATTGCTTGAACAATGCAAAAGGCAACGTACCAATATTAAAAGAAATATCACTCGTATTAAAAATCTAAGCATCGTTTATGGTTAGAACTAGGGCGGTATCTGATCGCCTTCGAACCTCTAACTTTCGTTCTTGATTTATGAAAACATCTTTGGCAAATGCTTTCGCTTAAGTTAGTCTTACGACGGTCCAAGAATTTCACCTCTCGCGTCGTAATACTAATGCCCCCAAACTGCTTCTATTAATCATTACCTCTTGATCTGAAAACCAATGAAAGCAGAAAAGAGGTCTTATTTCATTATCCCATGCACAGAATATTCAGGCATTTGAAGCCTGCTTTAAGCACTCTAATTTGTTCAAAGTAATTGTACCGGCCCACCATAAAACTCGTTTAAGAGCACTAATGCAGGTTTTTAAATAGGAGGAACATATGAAAAAATACAAGTATTTAAACATATATAAGAACTCCACCGGTAATACGCTTACATACATAAAGGTATAGTACTAACTACAATTGTATGTTGTACTACCCGTATGAAGCACAAGTTCAACTACGAACGTTTTAACCGCAACAACTTTAATATACGCTATTGGAGCTGGAATTACCGCGGCTGCTGGCACCAGACTTGCCCTCCAATTGGTCCTTGTTAAAGGATTTAAAGTGTACTCATTCCAATTACAGGGCCTCGGATACTCACTACCTCCCCGAACTGCTGCTTTCCTTAGATGTGGTAGCCGTTTCTCAGGCTCCCTCTCCGGAATCGAACCCTGATTCCCCGTTACCCGTTGCAACCATGGTAGTCCTAGATACTATCATCAAAAGTTGATAGGGCAGACATTTGAAAGATCTGTCGTCGGTACAAGACCATACGATCTGCATGTTATCTAGAGTTCAACCAATATAACGATCTTGCGATCGCTTGGTTTTAGCCTAATAAAAGCACATGTCCCATAAGGTTCATGTTTTAATTGCATGTATTAGCTCTAGAATTACCACAGTTATCCAAGTAACTGTTAACGATCTAAGGAACCATAACTGATATAATGAGCCTTTTGCGGTTTCACTTTTAATGCGTGTGTACTTAGACATGCATGGCTTAATCTTTGAGACAAGCATATAACTACTGGCAGGATCAACCAGAATAATGTTTATTTCTTGATATATTATTTTTGTTTTGATATTTAGAAAAAATAATATTGCAAATATTTGTATGTATATTAATAACGAATTTGGCCAATTATTAAATGGCATTCAATATTCGTTCTTTATTAATTAAATGAATGAATATATAAAATATAAATATATATTATTTTATATTTTGGCTTTATAAACCCGTAAAAACCAACGATTAAAAAAGCGGGTATATATTTGCTACAATGACACCATAAAGCCATTTTATAATACATTACATATTATGCATATATTTAATTCTAAAATATCTTTTTATATTCACATACAACAATTTGTATATATTCACATATATTTATTTGCTTAATATTATAATAATATTAAAGCAATTGTATTTTGATAATAAATTTAAAATTTATTTTCTTTGTATATATAGATTAGTTTTATATAATATAAAACTAGGCACTTTTATATTGTTATATTTGTTGGGTCAGAATAAGACATATATAAAAGATCACCCTGTACTATTAAGAATATCTTACTGTAATCATCTAATTGCTTTCCTCATTCATTTCGTTCCTTTTTTTATTCTCATATTTCTTGTTCTCATTTGAATAAAGTTCAGTTCGTAATTGAAAGCCAACGCAACCGGTCACAATTTGGATCAGTCTTGATTTATTTTAAAGCGACGATCGTACACCCCTGCCCCTTATTTTAGGAGTTATATATTCACAGAAAACGCTCTGTGGAGTTCAAACATTTTGGCGCCCAACGTGGGGCAGTGTACGCATTGTTAGAACTGAAAAATAAATTATCACATCCAATTTCTGTACACAGTGCATTGGCAAATCATAGTTGCCATTGCCGGTCGTTGTCGCTTTGTCGCTCTGTCGTCGTCTAGTCGTTGTCGCCGCACCGCATCATATAAACGTACAGTTATTAAATACACATAGTTTTTGGCAGACTAATAACTGTGCTTTTCGTGAGGAATACAAACATATATTTTCGGTTGCTTGCTTTGTTGCAATTTTCGTCGCTTCGTTTCTGGCATTGTTCTCTCTCGTTCTCGCTCGCTTGAAATTTTCGTTTTGTCTCGCCATGGCCCCAGAATTGCTTGAACAATGCAAAAGGCAACGTACCAATATTAAAAGAAATATCACTCGTATTAAAAATCTAAGCATCGTTTATGGTTAGAACTAGGGCGGTATCTGATCGCCTTCGAACCTCTAACTTTCGTTCTTGATTTATGAAAACATCTTTGGCAAATGCTTTCGCTTAAGTTAGTCTTACGACGGTCCAAGAATTTCACCTCTCGCGTCGTAATACTAATGCCCCCAAACTGCTTCTATTAATCATTACCTCTTGATCTGAAAACCAATGAAAGCAGAAAAGAGGTCTTATTTCATTATCCCATGCACAGAATATTCAGGCATTTGAAGCCTGCTTTAAGCACTCTAATTTGTTCAAAGTAATTGTACCGGCCCACAATAACACTCGTTTAAGAGCACTAATGCAGGTTTTTAAATAGGAGGAACATATGAAAAAATACAAGTATTTAAACATATATAAGAACTCCACCGGTAATACGCTTACATACATAAAGGTATAGTACTAACTACAATTGTATGTTGTACTACCCGTATGAAGCACAAGTTCAACTACGAACGTTTTAACCGCAACAACTTTAATATACGCTATTGGAGCTGGAATTACCGCGGCTGCTGGCACCAGACTTGCCCTCCAATTGGTCCTTGTTAAAGGATTTAAAGTGTACTCATTCCAATTACAGGGCCTCGGATACTCACTACCTCCCCGAACTGCTGCCTTCCTTAGATGTGGTAGCCGTTTCTCCAGGCTCCCTCTCCGGAATCGAACCCTGATTCCCCGTTACCCGTTGCAACCATGGTAGTCCTAGATACTACCATCAAAAGTTGATAGGGCAGACATTTGAAAGATCTGTCGTCGGTACAAGACCATACGATCTGCATGTTATCTAGAGTTCAACCAATATAACGATCTTGCGATCGCTTGGTTTTAGCCTAATAAAAGCACATGTCCCATAAGGTTCATGTTTTAATTGCATGTATTAGCTCTAGAATTACCACAGTTATCCAAGTAACTGTTAACGATCTAAGGAACCATAACTGATATAATGAGCCTTTTGCGGTTTCACTTTTAATGCGTGTGTACTTAGACATGCATGGCTTAATCTTTGAGACAAGCATATAACTACTGGCAGGATCAACCAGAATAATGTTTATTTCTTGATATATTATTTTTGTTTTGATATTTAGAAAAAATAATATTGCAAATATTTGTATGTATATTAATAACGAATTTGGCCAATTATTAAATGGCATTCAATATTCGTTCTTTATTTATTAAATGAATGAATATATAAAATATAAATATATATTATTTTATATTTTGGCTTTATAAACCCGTAAAAACCAACGATTAAAAAAGCGGGTATATATTTGCTACAATGACACCATAAAGCCATTTTATAATACATTACATATTATGCATATATTTAATTCTAAAATATCTTTTTATATTCACATACAACAATTTGTATATATTCACGTATATTTATTTGCTTAATATTATAATAATATTAAAGCAATTGTATTTTGATAATAAATTTAAAATTTATTTTCTTTGTATATATAGATTAGTTTTATATAATATAAAACTAGGCACTTTTATATTGTTAT
This sequence comes from Drosophila atripex, assembly GCA_035045925.1. Lineage (NCBI taxonomy): Eukaryota > Metazoa > Arthropoda > Insecta > Diptera > Drosophilidae > Drosophila > Drosophila atripex. The sequence goes on from JAWNOP010000016.1 coordinate 105,510, forward strand.
ATTTGTTGGGTCAGAATAAGACATATATAAAAGATCACCCTGTACTATTAAGAATATCTTGCTGTAATCATCTAATTGCTTTCCTCATTCATTTCGTTCCTTTTTTTATTCTCATATTTCTTGTTCTCATTTGAATAAAGTTCAGTTCGTAATTGAAAGCCAACGCAACCGGTCACAATTTGGATCAGTCTTGATTTATTTTTAAAGCGACGATCGTACACCCCTGCCCCTTATTTTAGGAGTTATATATTCACAGAAAACGCTCTGTGGAGTTCAAACATTTTGGCGCCCAACGTGGGGCAGTGTACGCATTGTTAGAACTGAAAAATAAATTATCACATCCAATTTCTGTACACAGTGCATTGGCAAATCATAGTTGCCATTGCCGGTCGTTGTCGCTTTGTCGCTCTGTCGTCGTCTAGTCGTTGTCGCCGCACCGCATCATATAAACGTACAGTTATTAAATACACATAGTTTTTGGCAGACTAATAACTGTGCTTTTCGTGAGGAATACAAACATATATTTTCGGTTGCTTGCTTTGTTGCAATTTTCGTCGCTTCGTTTCTGGCATTGTTCTCTCTCGTTCTCGCTCGCTTGAAATTTTCGTTTTGTCTCGCCATGGCCCCAGAATTGCTTGAACAATGCAAAAGGCAACGTACCAATATTAAAAGAAATATCACTCGTATTAAAAATCTCATAAACACTAGTATCGATCAAAACAATCGTTTATCGAACGCGGAATTGCAGTGCCGGTTGGGAATTTTGGAATCCTATTTCAAACAAGCTATGACGGTTCAGTCCGAAATCGAAAACATGGATCCAACAGACACTGGCCGTGGAGATTTGGAAGACAGCTATATTGAGATTAAGGTATCCATCACGGACCAATTGGGAGAAGAGTTCCATAGCACTCGAATGGAACGAACATCTGTATCGCCTGGATCACCGAATATGTTTGTTTCATCATCGTCAAAGTTACCCCGGCTGTCTTTGCCTACATTTGATGGAAAACTTTCGGAATATAAAAACTTCATTCACTCGTTTAATCAACTTATTGCCAATGAACCAAACATGTCCAACTTGGAAAAATTCAATCACCTGCTGAACTGCTTAAAGTACTGCTTAAAGTAGCACTGGACACAGTCAAGGCGTTTCAAGTCACGGAGGAGAATTATGCTAAAGTCATAGATCGCCTTAATAAAAGATTTGATAATCCAACTCTTATCTTTTTAGAAACAATTTCATCACTTCAATTTCAAACTGCCTCAGGTGGAAAAAGCAAGCGCTGTGCAGCTCCAAAAGTTAGTGGATTCGGCTTCTGCGATGTATGGTTCACTCCAATCACTCGGAACCGGATCAGAGATTGCCCAGGCCATGCTAATCTATTTAGTTATGGACAAATGCGATCAGCAGACGCGAACCAAATGGAACGAGTCCCTTGATTTTAAACGGCTGCCTTCTTGGTCACAATGCTCACAAATTCTAGAGCAGCATTGTCGACACCTGCAGTCAAACAGTTCAACATTGCACAGTGGCGCACAGCCCTTCAAACCCAATAAGAGTGGACAAAGGTCGTCGTTTTTTATTGTCGACACCGCTTGCGCCGTTTGTTCCGCAACTGATCCTAAAGTTCAAGCGTGTTCAAAGTTCCAGGCCATGTCATCATTGGGCCGTTTTGATGCGGTCAAAAGGCTCAACCTATGTATCAACTGTTTGGGATATGGTCATCGCATGAACCAATGCCCATCAAAAAATCGTTGTCGTATTTGCAAGCACGCGCATCACACTATGTTGCATCACGATAAGCCATCGCCTGTAACCCAATCTTCACCAGAAGCACTATCAACTCAGGCAACACAACTAAATGAACAAGCATCACACACACATGTAGACGATCAACGCAGTCAAGTAATTCTAGCTACTGCTGTGATTTTAGTAAAGGACGCATCAGGAAGCTATCGACTTGGTAGAGCTCTGCTTGACTCGTGCTCTCAAGTGAACTTCATCACCATGGAATTTGCTCAAAAGCTTCGCCTGTACCAGAATAAACAGAACATTGGAATTCGCAGTATTGGAGACACGTTGACAACCATCAAATCATTAGCCACCACTTCTGTAAAATCTCGAATATGCGAGTACAAACTCCCTCTTCAATTTTGCGTCACCACTCACATTGCTTACCAGCCAGATTCGGAAATTGACATCTCCTCCTGGAAATTGCCTGCTAACATTCCACTCGCAGACGAGAAGTTTTATCAATCGGGTCGAATCGCTTGGCACTGAAGCATTCTTCGAGGTCCTCGCAGTTGGTCAAACAAAATTGGCACCTAATTTACCAATTCTTCAGAATACGCTTTTTGGTTGGGTAGCATCCGGCCGCTATCGAGAAAGCCAGCAAGCGGCTCCAGTATGCCTCTTGTCTTCGGAAGCGACAGTCGACGAAAATATACAAAAACTCTGGGAATTGGAATCGATCTCTAAATCATCACACAAAATTCTGCCTGAACACAAGGTTTGTGAATTATCGCTTATAAACACCACAGTAATGGATGGGAACAATCGCATTGTAGTCGCTCTTCCCTTCAAGGATTCGCCAAATCGTTTAGGAGATTCAGCTGAAATCGCACGTCGCCGATTCCTTGCTATGGAACGTCGTATGCTTCGTAATCCAGAGATTTGCTCACACTATGTGGCGTTCATGAAAGAATACCAAAATATGGGTCATATGTCGTTGGTACCTAATCCAAATTTGTGTGAGCCACATTATTATATACCACATCATTGTGTCCTTAAACCAAATAGTAGCACCACCAAATTAAGAGTTGTCTTCGACGCATCCTGTGCAACTACATCACAACTATCGTTGAACGACTTGTTGTTTGTCGGCCCGAAGTTACAGAGCGATTTGTACTTATTGTTACTCAAGTTCCGATTGTTTCGTTACGCAATTACTGCAGACGTCACGAAAATGTACAGGCAATTCCTTATTGATCCCAATTATAGAAAATATCAATACATTTTTTGGCGAGATTCCCCAGACGCGGACGTGCAAACATTTCAACTTAATACAGTCACATACGGAACTACTGCTGCACCATATCTTGCAGTGCGCAGCTTACATTATTTGGCAGATATGTATACCAACGAACTGCCACTTGGATCAACTATCGTAAAATCATCGTTTTATGTCGACGATCTTTTGTCTGGAGCAGACGACACGAGAACTCTGCACTCAATCAAAAATGAAGTCACCGAAGTTCTTCGAAGAGGAAACTTTCCATTAACAAAATGGCACTCCAATTATCCCGACTTTATGAATACCACACCAACCAAACAACTCAACATGGAAGAAGAATATATAACCAGCGCACTCGGCGTATCCTGGGAGCAACTGGGAGATGTCTTTCGATTCACATTTGAACCAAAGCAATCAATTACTGCCATAACAAAGCGTTCAATATTATCTGTCGCCTCAACACTGTTTGATCCTCTTGGATTATTATCGCCAATAATTATCGTAGCAAAAATGATACTTCAAGAGTTGTGGCTGCTCCACATCACCTGGGATGAATCAGTTCCCCAAGCCTTGCACGACGCATGGAAACAATATATAGCATCATTGGAAGAGTTGCCAACGATATCTGTGCCTCGTTACTGTATGCAACCAAACTCAACTAATATCCAGTTGCATGGATTCTGCGATGCATCGATTCGAGCCTATGGATGCTGCATCTATCTTCGCACTCAGGGAAAAGATGACAAAATTGCTGTTCAGCTGTGGACAGCTAAATCGAGAGTTGCGCCCGTCAGGAAGCAATCCCTTCCAAAACTAGAACTCTGTGCCGCACATTTACTTGCTAGGCTGCTCTGCAAAACTAAAGAATTACTTGATGGCCAAGAAATAACGACGTTTCTATGGTCAGACTCACAAATTGTTCTTCACTGGATTAAACAACATTCTGTTACGCTATCAACATTCGTCGGAAATCGTTTATCGGAGATTCAAGATCTCACGAGTAAAGCCACCTGGAGATTTGTGCCCACTCAATGCCACCCGGCTGACATTGTGTCCCGTGGATGTTCCGTTTCTGAGCTGGTCTTGTCAGACTGGTTTACTGGTCCCAAATTCTTGTATAAAGAGGCTTCTGAGTGGCCAATTCCCAAAACCATCAAAATCGACATGGATGTAGTCAATATCGAAAAGAGGAAACAAACATTTACCATGTCTATCGCATCAAATCGTTTATTGGATATTCTGGAGACCCATAGCTCTTTCGTTCACTGCCAACGCCTCGTTGCTTGGCTTCTTCGTTTCATCAAAGCTTGCAAGTCGCCATTGAGACCCAAAAATTCCACTTTAAGCCCAGAGGAATTAGAGCAAGCGACCAGTTGCATTATTTGGAATCTTCAGAGGACCTACTATCAAGACGAGATTTTGCAGTTAAGAAGCAAAAAGATGTTAAAGGGTCCACTAAAATTTCTTGCTCCTTTCTGGATCACTCAAATGGATATGAGCTCATTAAAGTTGGAGGTAGACTAGATCATGCCGATCTGCCAGAGAATGAGAAACATCCAATCTTGCTACCAAACAAATCATCTTTCACGGAAAAGTACGTCCAGTATTTGCATATTCGAAATTTCCACGCAGGCCCAAAGGCACTTATTGCTTTGCTTCGTCTACGATTTTGGGTCATAAACGCTAGAAGCCTTTCTCGTCGCATTGTGCGATCTTGCATACATTGTGTCCGCTATCGACCAACGTTGATGAAACAACTAATGGGGTCTCTTCCCAAGGAAAGAGTAACAGTGAACAGACCGTTCAGCAAATGTGGGGTGGATTTTTGTGGTCCTATACCAACGTATCTCCGAATAAGAGGAAAGCAGCCAACTAAAAGCTATCTTGCCGTGTTCATTTGTCTGTCGATAAAGGCTGTACATATCGAGGTAGTCACTGATTTGACCACGGACGCATTTATAGCAGCATTAAAAAGATTTTCTGGTCGTCGAGGTCTGCCAACTGACATCTACTGCGATAACGCAACTAATTTTGTGGGAGGAGCAAATCAGCTCAAGGAACTCAAGAATTTCCTTTTCAATAAGGAAACGAAAAATGCAATCCAAGCGTTTTGTCTTAAAGATTTTATTGATTTTCACTTTATTCCCCCCAGAGCACCACATTTTGGAGGTCTTTGGGAAGCAGCAGTTAAAAGCGCAAATGGCTTGCTATATAGAACATTCCAAAACACCCGATTCACCTATGAAGAGCTGTCCACAATTTTTGTAGAAATCGAAGCCATACTCAACTCGCGACCCTTGTCACCGCTATCATCGGATCCCAACGATCTAGGAGCACTGACTGCGGGTCACTTCTTAATTGGAAATTCACTTCGGTCTCTTCCGGATCGCACTATCGAAGTTCCAAACATAAGTCATTTACAAAGATTTGAAGCAACTACTGCACTTAAGCAGTCATTTTGGCGACGGTGGTCAAGGGACTACCTCAATGAGCTCCGATCTCGTACAAAATGGACTTCGCCATCACCAAACATTACCGTCGGAGCCATGGTACTTGTGCATGAGGACAACCTTCCCCCTCTGCAATGGAAAATGGGTCGAGTCGAATCAGTTGTCTACGGCTAAGACAACCAAGTGAGGGTCGCACGAATTCGCATGGCGAATGGAACCTGCTGCCGCCCAATTCACAAGTTGGCGTTATTGCCTGTATCTTGAAAGGTGGTCCTTTCAACGGGCCCGGGATGTTGGGTCAGAATAAGACATATATAAAAGATCACCCTGTACTATTAAGAATATCTAACTGTAATCATCTAATTGCTTTCCTCATTCATTTCGTTCCTTTTTTTATTCTCATATTTCTTGTTCTCATTTGAATAAAGTTCAGTTCGTAATTGAAATCCAACGCAACCGGTCACAATTTGGATCAGTCTTGATTTATTTTAAAGCGACGATCGTACACCCCTGCCCCTTATTTTAGGAGTTATATATTCACAGAAAACGCTCTGTGGAGTTCAAACAATATTGTTATATAAAAGGAATTACATATTTTGCTACATATAATATATATTAAATTTTTTAATAATATATATTATGAACACAACAATAATAATATTATTATTATTATTATCATCATATGCCCCGCCAGGTCTTTAAAAGTCCTGGCTCCAGAAATTAACGATAATATTTGGAAACTGATCAAATTAAATTTTAATATGATATATCGCTTTAACTATATTATCTAGTTACTATAATTTTATATATATAATATAAATATTTTATATTATATAGGCAGGCTGACACCACCTACAATATATACCTTTTTGAGTCACGATCCAGATTCCGAGGTGAACAGACGTGTCTTCCGTGCGCTCCGTGCCAAAATTCGTTTCCGGCCAAGATACGCCGCGTAGAAAGTCGTGCTGTGGTGCATCGTGTGCGCGGGCTTCGGCTCTACAAGAATCACATATTTTTGTGTCTGTGACATTGACAATACGCTGTAAAATTGCGATTTTATTGAGAAAATTTTTTGACATTTGCTGTGAAAAAAAGTGTGACCAGAGGCCAAAACTTTAAAATACCTCCGAAAAAGAGAAAAATCGTTTTCTATCGATATATCGATATATTACCCGTTTTGGTTATCAAAATTTCAAACTAATTATTAACCGGTTAAAAATTATCGGAATCGATTACTTTACTAGTTTGGCGCGAATTTGAGACACTTTTAAAACTCAAATTCGCGTCCAAGCCCAATGATGAACTGGCAAGCAGCCCCCCGTTCCCCTAAGTCTGTTCAGCAGCCTAGAAAAAGGCCAACGGAATTTATATCGGCGACGACTCCAGCGACTCCTGCGAACCTGGCGAAATCAAACGAAAGACTGCCAAAAAGGCTGCCGAAGATGAAAAACCCAGCACCAGCGCTGCAGCTCGAGCCAAAATGGAGGCACTTAATAGGGCCGCTAATCTTGGGGACAATTATTTTGCACCCCTATCTTCTGATGATGACAGCGACAGTGAGGAGGACACAGTGATTGGATCCAGCGAGAGTGAGATGGACATTGATAGAGCAGGCAATAAGTTCCGGAAGAAGAAGTTAGCCAATAACACGCCCAAATCTTTTAAGCCCCCGCCTATCTTTATTCCCGATGTCACTGATATAGCTGCACTAATTTCTGCAATAGAAAACATCGTTGGCAAAGAGAAGGACTTCTCTTATAAGGCAACAAGGGACAACCAAATAAGGGTTATGATGCCGGACAAGGAGTCGTACTCTGTCCTTAAGTCCCAGCTTGATAGTACCGAGAAGAGATACTATACATTCCAGCACAAGGAAGACAGAGCGTACCGAATTGTTGTCAAAGGTTTACATCATACTACTGACGTGGACGAAATCAAAGAGGGCTTCCTATGTCAAGGACACGTGGTCCGAGATGTGCGCAATGCCGTAGGGCACATTTCCAAAACACCGCTTCCAATATTTTTTGTAAACCTCGAGCCGTCCAGCAACAACAAAGATGTCTCCAGCGTCAAAAGAATATGCCACTATGTTGTTACGGTTGAACCACCACGCAAATTCCATGATGTGCCGCAGTGCTATCGCTGTCAAGGATTTGGCCATAGCCAGCGGTACTGCAAGCTGCAGCATCGCTGTGTCAAATGTGGTGAACATCACAGCACAAGTGAATGCAAGAAGACTAGAGACGAACCCGCAAAATGCGCTCACTGTCACGGGGCCCACACTGCCTTCTACAAAGGCTGCCCGGCCTATAAGAGAGCCAAATCACGTCGTTTAGCCCACCCACCTGCTGAACAACACCACCCACCTGTGGACACCTCAGCTAGGACCTATGCTGATATAGTCAAAGGAGGAGCCTGGTCACAGCATCATCAAGCGACAGCAACCGAGATGCCACAAGCCGACCAAATGGCAGCCTTTATGACGAGGGAGGAAAACCTCCTTGAGAGAGTGATGGACAAGATGTTCGAGAGAATGACTTTAATGATGAGTTCCATCCTCTCTCAAGTATGCAGCAAGTAGGTTTACACGTAGCCTTCTGGAACGCCAACGGCCTAGTCAATAATAGGCTCGAGGTGGAGCATTTCATCCACACTCAATGCATCGATATATTGTTAATAGCGGAAACTCACTTTACTCATAAATCATACCTTAAGTTGCATGGCTATGACGTAATTCATGCGGATCACCCCAGCGGACGAGGACACGGAGGAGCAGCAATCATCATCAAGGCCAGCATTGACTACAACGAAATAGCTACACTTAAGGAAGAATGGATTCAGTGCGCTAAAGTTGTTGTCTCCACTCCCATGGGGAAAATCACCATCGCGTCTGCCTATATCCCCCCGAAGCAGACTGTGTCCGAAAGCCAGTTCGACCTCCTACTGACTGACATGGGCGATAAGTTCATTCTTGCAGGTGACCTCAATGCCAAGCATCCATGGTGGGGATCGCGGGTGTGCAACCCAAAAGGGTCCGCCCTATATAAGTGCATACAGCGCAGGGCGCTAAACTGCCACTCAACTGGAGAGCCTACGTATTGGCCCACAGATCCCCAAAAACTGCCGGACCTACTGGACTTTGCCATTTCTCACGGAATAAATCCGGATTCCATAACCTGTTCAGCAAATGGAGATCTCTTCTCGGATCACAGTGCGGTGGAACTCCATATCAACACCCCTGTTAAGAAGAAGGGCACCCGATATAGAATGATCAGAGCACGCACCAATGTCGAGAGCTACACTGAGTGGATAGAAAACGCCCTAGATAGCACTCAGCCAGAACTTAACACGGGAGCTGACATTGATAATGCTGTACTCAAACTCACACAAGAGATGCATAACGCTGCTTTGATTGCAACCCCAAGGGTCCCATGTAACAACAAAACGTTACAAAGACACCTACATCTATGGTCTCCAGAAATTGCTGCACTACTAAACGAGAAGCGACGACGCAGAAGGATCTGGTTTCAAACTAGGTATCCCAGTGATAAAACAGCATTTAATCAGGCGACCAAGAGGCTTAAGAGGCTGCTGCAGAGGTTGCGCACTTGCGCGTTTGAAGAATACCTGCGACAGATTGAGCCTGGGGACCCTCAGCACAACTTATGGCAACTAACCCGACATATAAAGCGTCCCAAGAAAAGGGTGGCCTAGATCAGAAATCCAGACGGTGGGTGGTGTCGTTCTGACAAAGAAAGGGCAAATGCATTTGCTGCTCATCTTGAAGATGCGTTTAAACCCTTCAACATGTGCTCTGAGGAGGACAGAGCAGAAACTGAAAATTTTCTGGCCCTACCACGCATGGACTTTAGTCAGTTGGAGCCTGTTTCGGAGGAGGAGGTCAAGGTAGAGGTAACAGGCCTCAACAACAATAAATCTCCGGGTGCTGACGGGCTAGAGGCACTAGCTGTTAAACTTCTTCCCCCTCTAGGCATACAGAGACTTACGAGTATATTTAATGCATGCTTTGAGATCGGTCACTTCCCTACTTGTTGGAAACAGGCGGAGGTCATACTTATTCCAAAGCCAGGAAAACCTGAATCTGATCTCGCCTCATACAGGCCGATAAGTTTGCTGTCGGTAGTCTCTAAATTACTTGAGAGAGTATTTCTGCGAAGATTGTAGTCAGTACTGGACGAGAATGAATTGATCCCTGATCACCAGTTTGGTTTCAGGCGCTCCCATTCCACCCCCGAGCAATGCCACAGAATTGTGCAAAAATCCTGGACAGCCTAGAAGAAAAACAATATTGCTGCGCTGTCTTCCTTGATGTCAAGCAGGCGTTTGACAGGGTCTGGCACCCTGGGTTGAGAATGAAAATTAAGAGCAGCATTCCACACCAATATTTTGCATTCCTTAATTCGTATCTGAGTGACAGGAAATTCAGGGTCAGAAGTGGTGATGCCAGATCTACTTATAGGCCCATTGAGGCTGGAGTCCCGCAGGGCAGTGTACTTGGCCCTATCCTCTACACAATCTACACTGCCGATATGCCTGTTGTTGAAGAGGAGGGGCTAGTGGCTGCAACATACGCCGACGACACTGCATTTCTGGCATCTGCAGTCTTGCCAGAAGATGCTTCTGCCTGCCTTCAACGACAGCTCGACACTCTTGATCCGTGGCTTCGTAGGTGGAATATAGCAATAAACCACGATAAGTCAGTCCAAACGACCTTCACTTTAAGGAAAGGCGATTGTCCGCAAGTCAGTCTGGGTGGTATTGCCATACCACCAGACCCAACTCCCAAATATCTGGGTATGACATTGGACAGACGTCTCACATGGAGAGTACATCTACTACGCAAAAGAAAGCAAATACAAGAGAAGCTTCGGCAACTCTACTGGCTAATCGGGAAGCGCTCCACTATCAAGCTTCGAGTAAAGCTGCTTATCTACAAAGCCCTGGTTAAGCCTATCTGGACTTACGGAATTCAGCTATGGGGCACAGCGAGCCCTAGTAACAGAAGAGTCATTCAGCTAGCGTAAAACAGGGCGCTCAGGTGCTGTCAGGTGCCCACCCCTACCACGATAACGCCACGATCCATTCGCAGCTAAAAGTTCCCTGGGTCAGCAGTGAGGTCCGACGCTTCGCTGAAAGATATGTCAGCAGATTGGACCAGCATCCGAACCACTTGGCTATCAACCTACTAGACAACAGCAACACCACCAGGAGGCTTCGGCGGACTCACCCTCTTGATCTCCGACTAGAAGAGGATACGGACTGAACTACTTATCAACTAAACTTTTCAACAAGCTTTCGTAAAATATGGTATTTAACTAACTAACTGAGTATCATACATTCAAACTAGCATTTGTAAAATGTAACATTTTTGTATTGCCAAGGAACCGACATAACATTTAATTATTGTCCATTGTTGCGGACAGATTTTGAATAAAACTTTTGAATGATTTACAAAAAAAAAAAAAAAAAAAAAAAAAATATATACCTTTTTGACCACGCTTTCGTAAAATGTGGTATTTATATATCTTCTCCCCTCCATTTATAATATTATTTTGGTATTTTAAATATTTCCATATAATATAAAATTTATACTATATAGGCAGGCTGACACCACCTACCATATACACCTTTTTAAGTCGCGATCGAACCTCCGAACGGAACAGACGTGCTTGCCGTGCGCTCCGCGCTAAAATTCCGAGAATTTTGACACACGCCGAGAATTCGTCGAAAATCAGTGCCCCCCGTGTGGGAATCTAAAAAGAACAAATCTAAACTAACTTTAGTGACAGTGACACTCATATTTTCGCGCAAATCCCAACTTTGCATGTGCGTTAATATAATTGAATTTAAGTGCGTGAAAAATTTGAATTTTCTTGGAATCCAACTGAGGAAAACAAAAGTTGTGAAATTGCTGCCGAAAAAGACGGATTCTAGTACAAGAGCGAAATTAGTGGAAAATACAAATAACTTAGTGACAGTGACGCAAATAATTCCACTAAAAAAACTGATAAACTCGTTTTAGTATACGAGAAAAATTTTGAATTTTCTTGGAATCCATCTGAGGAAAACAAAAGTTGTGAAATTGCTGCCGAAAAAGACGGATTCTAGTACAAGAGCGAAATTAGTGGAAAATACAAATAACTTAGTGACAGTGACGCAAATAATTCCACTAAAAAAACTGATAAACTCGTTTTAGTATACGAGAAAAATTTTCGCGGAATTCCAATTTCCGGGAACTCAAACAGTGCGTCAAACACGAACTCGAACTCGGCCGTTCGATCGAACATATTCGGTTCGAAGCAACCGGGTATCGAACAAATTCGGTTCGAACCAACCGGCGCGTCGAACATTTCGGTTCGAACCAACCGGTTTATGAAACATTTTCGGTCCGAACACCCAAACTTAAATTCGGTTCAAACACGCGTCAAACCACAATGGACTGGCAAGCGGCGCCCCGCTCGCCAAAGGTGAAACCCCCGAGAAAAAGATTAACACCAGCGAACTAGCGAACGGCGACTCCAGCGACTCCGAGCCCGGTGAAATAAGGCGCAAGCCCGCCAAGAAGCTCACGGAAAAGCCCAGCGAGGAGAAACCCAGCACCAGTGCGGCAGCTAGAGCTGCACTCCTATCCAGGATGAAACTCAAGGGTAACTCCATTGCCCTTCTTTCGGACGACGACGAGTTATCAGACTCCGACGCAGAAGCCGAAATTGCCCCTATGGACACAACGGATGCCGACGCTCCCAAAAAAATCCGCAAGGAGATTAAGCCACCACCAATTTTCATACCGGACGTGACCACTATCAAAGCCTTATCTAAAGCCATCTCCGGCGCCCTCGGCGACAAAGTGGAGATAACATTTAAAACATCCATGAATAATACGACAAGAGTTATGACTCCAAACAAGGAGACATACACAAATCTAAAAAGGTACTTAAGTGAAACAACAAGCGTTTCCACACTTTTCAGCCCAGAGACGAACGCGCCTACCGAGTGGTCGTAAAGGGCCTCCACTACTCCACCGACCATGATGACATTAGGGAGAGCTTCAGATCCAATGGACACAATGTGAGGGACATCCATAATCCCACCCAGAAAGGTACTAAAAAACCATTGAACCTCTTTTTCGTAAACATCGAGCCCGCCAAAAACAACAAAGATGCGTTTTTAATCAAACGACTATGCAGCACCGTAGTCACTGTAGAGCCGCCCATCAAGTTCAACGATGTGCCTCAATGCTACCGCTGTCAGGCGTTCGGCCATACCCAGCGCTACTGCCATTTGGAGCACCGATGCGTTAAATGCGGAGAGAACCACCCAACAGCCGAGTGTACTAAGGCCACCAGTGAGCCGGCCCTTTGCCTTCACTGTAACGGCTCCCACACAGCCTCCTACAAAGGCTGCCCGGCTTACAAGAGGGCCAAAGTTGCGTTCGCCCCGAAGCCGGTAGCTCCACCACGAGGCCAACAGCCTCAGTCCAGCAGGGTCAATCCCAACTTGACCTACGCCAGCGCTGCCAAAAGCGGAATGCCACATTCCGACAACAACATCAACCCTGATACGAGTCCCTCAGGCAACCCGATGGACGCCCTAATGGCCAGGATGGAGGCTATGTTTGAGCGCATGGTCGAAAAAGTCATGAGCCAAATGACAAAAATGATGGCTACCATTTGTAGCTCATTATGCAAGTGGGACTAGACGTCACAGTCTGGAACGCTAACGGTCTGGTTAAATCCAGGCCAGAAGTCGAGCTTTACTGCAAGACGAACCAGGCCGACGTTCTCCTTATCTCGGAGACTCACTTTACCACCCGATCCTACCTAAAAATAAGAGGCTACGACCTCATCGCAGCCAACCACCCGAACGGCAGAGGTTGTGGGGGAGCGGCTATCCTAGTTAGAAGCTGCATTAAGTATGAGGCTCTTCCTGCCATCGTAGAAGACTGGGTCCAATGCGCTCAAATTCAGATTACCACCACCAACGGGGATATCACCATTGCAGCTGCGTATTGCCCCCCCAGACACAACGTCAGAGACGAGGACTTTGGCTTGCTCTTTGATTGTCTTGGCCCCAAATTCATCATAGGAGGGGACTTTAATGCGAAACACCCCTGGTGGGGGTCCAGAATCAGGAAACCAAAAGGCACTGCATTACACAGACAGGTCCAGTCCAGAAGGTTTAGCTGCCATGCTACCGGTTCACCCACATATTGGCCCACGGATCCGAACAAGATCCCTGACGTATTGGACTTTGTCATCACAGGAGGTCTGGATTCCGCCGGAATCCAAACCAGAGAAGTGGCCGATCTCATTTTGGACCATAGTGCCTTCGCTGTATCGCTTTACAGCCCTGCCCTGCTTAGAACAGCCCGCAAAAGCTAATATTCAAAGCTACGGATATTGGCAAGTATCAATCCTACCTAATTAGCCTCACCGACCCCAGCCTGACCCTGGACTCTCCTCATGACATCGATACTGCCGTGGAAACTATGACCGCTCAGATACAAGCAGCAGCCTCAGAAGCTGCACCAAGACCCTCCAACCGGCCAAGAGCAACCGATAGAGACATACACTTCTGGAGCCCGGAAGTCGAAGTGCTTAAGCTAGAAAAACGGCGACTCCGGAGAGTTTGGATGCTCTCTAGGAACCCGAGAGACAAAACCGCCCTCAACAGAGCGTCCAAACTCTTGTCGGACACGCTGGCGAGGCTAAGGAAGGAGGCCTTCGATGGGTTCATTGAGCAATTAGAGCCAGGTGACCCCCAGCACAACCTATGGCGTGTCACAAAAAGCATCAGACGGCCCCTGAAAAGGATCCCACCTGTGAGAAAACCCGACGGCAGCTGGTGTAGATCTGAGACTGACAGGGCCAACGCCTTTGCTGAACATTTGGAAGAGGTATTCACGCCCTTAAATCGATGCTCAACCGAGGATGCAGCGGAAACCGCCAGACTACTAGCTGAGCCTCTCCGGGATGCAGACCCGATCCGTCCAGTCACCACGGAAGAAACTGCCGAGCTCATTTCCATGATGAGCAACACCAAGGCTCCGGGCGATGATGGTATTAATGCAATAGCATTAAAGCTACTTCCACCTCCAAGTATCCAGCTTATTACCAGAATCTACAATAGATGCTTGGAGAAAGGGTACTTTCCGACTGCATGGAAACACGCCCAAGTAGCCATGATACCTAAGCCTGGTAAACCTGAAGACAACCTCGCATCATACCGCCCAATAAGTCTACTTCCAATGTTCTCCAAAATACTCGAAAGAGTATTTCTGAGCAGAGTCCTGCCCATTCTGGACGAGGCTGGTCTAATCCCTGATCACCAGTTTGGCTTCAGGCGTCGACATGGAACACCGGAGCAGTGCCATAGGGTCGTGCAGTATATCCTGGACACTTTCGAAACCAAAAAGTACTGCTTGGCCGTCATGCTGGACGTCAAGCAAGCCTTCGACCGGGTCTGGCATCCCGGACTCCTATATAAACTGAGAACAGCACTGCCCAAACCATACCTCTGTTCTTAAAGTCGTTCCTGGAGCACCGAAGATTTTCGGTAAGATGCGGCGAGGCCATCTCGGAGCCAAGAGCTGTCCACGCTGGAGTTCCCCAAGGCAGTGTACTTGGACCGCTGCTGTATAACGTATACACTGCTGACCTTCCAGCCCCGCAGAACTCGGATCTGATGGTTGCAACATATGCAGTTACACGGCATTCTTGGCCACTTCTGAAAGCGCCATGGAGGCTGTAGAAATCATGCAAACACAGCTCGACCTGCTCAGCGGATGGCAGAAGCGGTGGAATATAGCCGTCAATAACGAGAAGTCCACCGCCACCACATTCTCTCTTTGCCCGGGTAACTGCCCCACCGTATACCTTAACGGCTCCCCAATCCCGCAGGAGGACACCCCAAAGTACCTGGGCTTCACACTTGACAGGAAGCTTACATGGAGACCGCACCTCAAGAAGAAGCGCAAACAAGCATACGAAAGACTTCGCTCCTTCTACTGGTTAATGGGCAGAAGATCTAAGCTCAGAACATCCTCGAAGCTGTTAATATACAAGTCCATAATACACCCAATTTGGACATATGGCATCCAAATTTGGGGCGCCGCGAAGCCATCGAATTTGAAAATCATCCAAACGTTCGAAAATAGAGCCCTGAGAGTCGCCACTGGGGCGCATATACTCCACGACAACCGCACCATCCACGAGGTCCTTAACTTCCCATGGGTGAAAGACGAGATCGAGAAGAGCAGCGCGCGCTACTTAAAGAGGCTTCACGACCACCCAAATCTGTCGGACAACAGTGAGCAGATCAGACGATTGAAAAGGACGCACCCATTGGACCTCGCCTAGCATGAACAACTAGCCCCACATGATTATTCTTATATTATTAACTATACCCTAAACTTGTAACTCCACATAAATATTACACTAAATTACACTACTATTATATTACACTATTACGCTAAATTCGCAACTCCACATAAATATTACACTAAATTACACAACTATTATATTACACTATTACGCTAAATTGCATTATTGTACTCCATAAATCTACCTAATATTAACATTGTTTTTTGATAACATACATTATGAACCCTAGACTATGTCACACTTAGTTTTACTCATAATACTATTATAAGCGAAGTAATGTAACACAATTTAATGGTTATCCGCAATGGATAGTTTTAAATAAACGTACACCCTGCTAATAAAAAAAAAAAAAAATATATACCTTTTTGCCATAAAATACTCTAAAAAATAAATACCACGCTTTCGTAAAATGTGGTATTTATTTGTCTACTTCCCCTCACCATAAAATACTCATCAGTATATTTTTAATATCCATATGATATATATATATTAAAATATTTATTTCAATATATATTTCATATCCATATGAAAATATATTAATATTTTCATTTTTCTATACCTTATATATTTTTCATATATATAGATATTTTCATATCCATATAAAATTTTTTTCATAATTTTCATAACCATATAAAAATTTTTTCATAAATAATATTTGATGAATATTTCTTCAATATAATAAATATATTGATATATTATTCATATAATTTCTACATTTTCATATAATTTTATATGAATCTTATATAATTGATATTTTCATATCCATATATATAGATATTTTCATATCCATATAAAAATTTTTAATATTTAATATAATATTTTTCATATATTATATAAGTAGGCCGACACCACCTACTATATATACCTTTTTAGTCGCGATCGAACCTCCGAACGGAACAGACGTGCCTGCTGCGCGCTCCGAGCCAAAATTCACCGAATTGTGAAATTCGCCGGGAATTCGTGGAAATCAGTGCCCCCGTGTGGGAAACTAAAAACTTAAAGTGAGACTAAACTTTGTGACAGTGACACTAATACTTTTCCGGAAAACTCGATTTTCCATGTGAAATTACATTCAAGCGCGTGAAAAATCTTATCTTTTCGTGGAAATCAATAGAAGAAAAAAAAAACAATTTTCTGTGAAATTGCTGCCGAAAGAGACGGAATTTAGTGCCCCCGTGTGGGAAACTAAAAACTAAAAGTGCAACTAAAAATTTAGTGACAGCGACACTTATATTTCGATATTATCCAAGTGCGTGAATATTTTCATATTTTCTTGGAAATCAACCGAGACAAAAAATTTAATAACAATTTTCTGTGAAATTGTGCCGGCAGAGGCGGAAATTTGTGCCCCGTGTGGAAAACTAAAAAACATAAATTTAGTGACAGTGACAATTTTATTACCACGGGAAAATTCGTTCTCCTATGTGTGAGCATCCCAACGTGCGTGAAAAATTTTCGTGGAATTCTGTTTTCCAAGAACTTAAGCTAACGAACTCGAACTCGGAGGTTCGCACCAACCGGCGTCTCGAACAAATTCGGTTCGAAGCAACCGGCGCATCGAACAAATTTGGTTCGAAACAACTCGCGTCTCGAACAAATTCGGTTCGAACCAACTTGCGTCTCGAACATATTCGGCCCGAAACAACCAGCGTATCGAACATATTCGGCTCGAACCAACTAGCGTCTGGAACGTATTTGGTTCGAATGAACCGGTTCTAGAACATTCTCGGTTTGATCATCGGCGTGTCAAACAAATTCGTGCCAACTCGAACCCCAACCGGCGCGCGGCCATGGCTACACCTAACAGCCGCCCGCCGTCCCCCGACCAACTAGAAAAACCAAAATGGCAAGTGGCCAGTCCATCGCGGAAGCGCGCCCCTCCCCGGAAAAAGACCAACGCATCAGCCATCGAATTGTCCAGCTCGGACAGCGAGCCGGGCGAATTAAAAAGAAAACCGGCAAAAAAACGCAACGTTAATAAAAGCCCCGATAAACCCAGTACCAGCGCTGCTGCCCGTGCCAGGTTAGAAAAAATTAATAAAACAACCAATCTGGAGAAGAATTATTTTGCGGCCCTATCGACTGACGACGACAGCGATAGCGAGGACGACGGAATCACCGACAGCGACATGGAGGTTGACGGTATGAAGAAAAAAGATGACAAAAAGACCAAGCGAGCTGCGGAAAAAACGGCAAAAATCATCAAGCCGCCCCCAATTTTTATCCCGGACGTATCCAGCATCAAGGGCCTCTCCAAAGACATTTCCCGCGTCTTAGGCGAGGATGTTGAAGTGACCTACAAGGCAAGCGCAAACAATACTATTCGCGTCATGACTCCAGACAAGGATGCTTATTCAGCACTAAAAAAGTTCCTGAGCGAAAAAAAACCTTCGGTTCCACACATTCCAGCCCCGAGACGAGCGCGCTTATCGGATCGTCGTTAAAGGCCTCCATTTCTCCACCGACCCGGTCGATATTAAGGAGGGTTTCAGCCGCCACGGACACAAAGTCAGGGATATACATAATCCCACGCAAAAAGGTACGAAGAAGCCACTAAACATTTTCTTTATAAACCTCGAGCCTGCCGTAAACAACAAGGAGGCCTTTCAAGTCAAGCGGCTATGCAGCACGGTGGTAACGGTTGAGCCACCAAAAAATTCGACGATGTGCCCCAATGCCATCGTTGCCAGGGCTTCGGGCACACGAAGCGGTACTGCCATCTGGAGTACAGATGCGTAAAGTGTGGAGATAATCACCCATCGTCCGAATGCACAAAAATCGCCAGTGAACCAGCTGTCTGCTTCCACTGCGGCGGGCCACACGCGGCCTCTTACAAGGGCTGCCCAGCCTACAAAAAGGCAAAGAGCACGTTTGCTCCCAAGCAGTCTGCCCCAAGAAGCCAGCAACATCAATTCAGCAAAACTAACCCCAACATCAGCTATGCTAGCGCAGCCAAAAATGGATCACCTCAATCCGACTTCAACCCCAATTCCGATCCCAGCCTCCCAGGTAATCCAATGGACGCCCTAATGGCTAGGATGGAATCTATGTTTGAGCGCATGATGGAGAAGGTCATGAGCCAAATGGCCCAAATGATGGCCACCGTTTGCAAATCCTTATGCAAGCGGGATTAGATATAACCATATGGAATGCTAACGGCCTGGTAAAAAGTAGGCCAGAGGTCGAGCTGTATTGCAGGACCCATCAAGCAGACGTTCTCCTCATATCGGAAACGCATTTTACCAACAGATCCTACCTGACTATTAGAGGATACGACCTCATTGCCGCTAACCACCCGAATGGTAGAGGCCGCGGGGGCGCGGCCATCCTTATTCGCAGCTGCATCAAGTACGAAGCACATCCAGCCATATGCGTAGACTGGGTGCAATGTGCCCAAATTAAAATCTCTACTACCAACGGAGATATTACAATCGCTGCCGCATATTGCCCCCCCAAGCACAACATCCACGAACAGGAATTCGGCTTACTCCTGGATTGCCTCGGCCCCAAGTTTATAATCGGAGGGGACTTTAATGCTAAACACCCCTGGTGGGGCTCCAGGATTAGGAACCCTAAGGGCTCGGCCCTATACAGGCAGATTCAGTCCCGAAATTTGAGCTGTCACGCGACTGGTGCACCCACATACTGGCCTACGGATCCACACAAAATCCCAGATGTCCTGGACTTCGCCATATCCGGAGGTCTGGATTCTGCCGGAATCCAGGCGAGAGAAGTAGAAGACCTCTTCTCGGACCACAGCGCCTTCGCCGTATCACTTTTCACCCCAGCCTTGCTTAGGTCAGCCCGCAAAAAGCTGATCTACAAGGCAACAGACGTCGATAAGTACCAATCATACCTCAACAACGTAACCAACCCCAGCCCGACACTTGACTCCCCGTTTGACATTGATACAGCTGTAGAAGAGTTAACCGCCCATATCCAGGCGGCAGCCTCTGAAGCAGCACCAAGGCCCTCCAACCGCCCAAGAGCCACTGACAGGGACATCCACTTCTGGAGCCCAGAGGTCGAAGTACTCAAACTTGAAAAGCGACGACTCCGGAGAGTGTGGATGCTCTCGAGGAATCCGCTGGACAAAACCGCCTACAATAGAGCGCCCAAATGTCTGTCAGAAACGCTGGCCAGACTGAGAAAGCAGGCCTTTGACGGGTTTGTCGAACAACTCGAGCCAGGTGACCCTCAACATAACTTATGGCGAGTCACCAAATGTATAAGACGACCACTGAAAAGAATCCCACCTGTACAAAGAACCGACGGTAGCTGGTGCAGATCGGAGATGGACAGGGCCAACGCTTTCGCCGATCATCTCGAAGGTGTCTTTACGTCTTTCGATCGCTGCTCACCTGAAGATGCTGCTGAAACTGCCCGACTGCTAGCCGAGCCTTCCAGGGACGCTGATCCGATACGACTAGTTACCGAGGAGGAAACAGCTGAGCTCATTACCATCATGAGCAACAACAAGGCCCCGGGCGATGATGGTATTAATGCAATTGCATTAAAAATGTTACCATCTCCAAGCATTCAGCTAATAACGAAGATCTACAATAGATGCCTGGAGATAGGATACTTTCCATCCACATGGAAACGTGCCCAGGTAACAATGATACCTAAGCCCGGGAAACCTGAAGCAAGCCTCTCATCGTATCGACCGATAAGCTTGCTGCCTATGCTCTCCAAAATACTGGAACGTGTGTTTCTGAGCAGAGCGCTGCCAGTACTAGACGACGCTGGACTGATCCCCGACCATCAGTTTGGCTTCAGGCGGCGACACGGTACTCCAGAGCAGTGCCATCGGGTCGTGCAGTACATCCTGGACGCCTTTGAAACCAGGAAGTACTGCATGGCCGTCATGCTGGACGTGAAGCAGGCGTTTGACCGAGTCTGGCATCCCGGCCTACTATACAAATTAAAGACTGGCCTACCACGACCATACTTTCAGTTCCTTAAATCTTTCTTGGAAGACCGCAAATTTGCGGTTAGATGCGGCGAGGCCATCTCCGGTCTAAGAGAAGTTCACGCTGGCGTCCCCCAAGGCAGCGTTCTTGGCCCGTTGTTATACGACGCTTACACGGCCGACCTCCCTGTTCTCCAGAGGCCTGACCTTCTTGCAGCAACATATGCAGATGACACCGCTTTCCTCACCACCGCCGACAGCGCCATGGGAGCAGCTGAAACCATGCAAACGCAGCTGGACTCACTCAGCGACTGGCAAAAGCGATGGAATATTGCAGTGAATAGCGAGAAGTCCACCGCCACCACATTTTCTCTCCGCCCAGGCAACTGCCCTCCAGTTAACCTCAACGGCTCCCCAATCCCGCAGGTAGACAATCCCAAGTACCTGGGGTTCACCCTAGACCGAAGGCTCACCTGGAGGCCCCACCTAATAAAGAAGAGGAAGCAGGCAGATGAGAGACTTCGATCCTTCTACTGGTTAATGGGTAGAAGATCGAAGCTCAGAACCTCCTCAAAACTTCTCATCTACAAGGCCATAATACGCCCAATCTGGACGTACGGCATACAGCTCTGGGGCACAACAAGCAAGACGAATGTACGTACCATTCAAACGTTCGAAAACAGAGCCCTTCGAATTGCCACTGGGGCCCACGTCTTTCATGACAACCGAACCATCCACGAGGTTCTCAATTTTCCTTGGGTCAAGGACGAGATTAAAAGAAGCAGCGCAAGATACATGCAGAGGCTCCATGACCACCCGAACCTGTTGGCCATCTCTCTGCTGGACAACAGCGAGCAGCCCAGAAGACTTCAAAGGACGCACCCGCTGGACCTCCCCTGGATATCCTAACAATAGCCTTTAACTACCATAAGCTAAGCTAACATACTTCCCTAATTAAACTCTAACTTTAGTTCTCCAAAATTAATTTGTAAATTATCTATAAGCGAAGTTCAAGTTATAACATTTAATGGTTGTCCCTAACGGACAGTTTTAAATAAAAGATAACCTGCTATTACAAAAAAAAAAAAAAAAAAATATATACCTTTTTCACCTCGATTTCATAAAAACGGGCAGTTATCCATATATTTTCTTGATTTCTCTAGATTTTCATAAACTTGATATATTTCCATATATATCGTATATATAGATATTTTCATATCCATATAAAAATTTTTTCATAAATAATATTTGATGAATATTTTTTCAATATAATTAATATATTGATATATAATTCACATAATTTCTTCATTTTCATATGACTCCAGCGACTCCAGCGATTCATATGAATATTTTCTTTATTGATATTTTCATATCCATATATATGGATATTTCCATATACATTTAAAAAATTTTTCATATCCATATATATGGATATTTTCATATACATATAAAAATTTTTCATAAATAATTTTTGATGAATATTTCTTCAATATACTTAATATATTGATATATAATTCATATAATTGCTACTTTCATATAAATATATATAGATATTTTCATATCCATATAAAAATTTTTTAATATTTAATATAATATTTTTCATATATTATATAAGTAGGTTGACACCACCTACTATATATACCTTTTTGACCTAGATTTCATAAAAACGGGCAGTTATCCATATATTTTCTTGATTTCTCTAGATTTTCATAAACTATATATAAACTGTATATACCTTTTTAGTCGCGATCGAACCTCCGAACGGAACAGACGTGCGCTCTGCGCTAAAATTCCGAGAATTTTGACACACGCCGAGAATTCGTCGGAAATCAGTGCCCCCACGTGTGGGAATCTAAAAAGAACAAATCTAAACTTACTTTAGTGACAGTGACACTCATATTTTCGCGCAAATCCCAACTTTGCATGTGCGTTAATATAATTGAATTTAAGTGCGTGAAAAATTTGTTTTTTCTTGGAATCCAACTGAGGAAAACAAAAGTTGTGAAATTGCTGCCGAAAAAGACGGATACTAGTGCAAGAGTGAAATTAGTGGAAAATACAAATAACTTAGTGACAGTGACGCAAATAATTCCACTAAAAAAAAACTGATAAACTCGTTTTAGTATACGAGAAAAATTTTCGCGGAATTCCAATTTCCGGGAACTCAAACAGTGCGTCAAACACGAACTCGAACTCGGCCGTTCGATCGAACATATTCGGTTCGAAGCAACCGGGTATCGAACAAATTCGGTTCGAACCAACCGGCGCGTCGAACATTTCGGTTCGAACCAACCGGTTTATGAAACATTTTCGGTCCGAACACCCAAACTTAAATTCGGTTCAAACACGCGTCAAACCACAATGGACTGGCAAGCGGCGCCCCGCTCGCCAAAGGTGAAACCCCCGAGAAAAAAGATTAACACCAGCGAACTAGCGAACGACGACTCCAGCGACTCCGAGCCCGGTGAAATAAGGCGCAAGCCCGCCAAGAAGCCCACCGAAAAGCCCAGCGAGGAGAAACCCAGCACCAGTGCGGCAGCTAGAGCTGCACTCCTATCCAGGATGAAACTCAAGGGTAACTTCATTGCCCTTCTTTCGGACGACGACGAGTTATCAGACTCCGACGCAGAAGCCGAAATTGCCCCTATGGACACAACGGATGCCGACGCTCCCAAAAAAATCCGCAAGGAGATTAAGCCACCACCAATTTTCATACCGGACGTGACCACTATCAAAGCCTTATCTAAAGCCATCTCCGGCGCCCTCGGCGACAAAGTGGAGATAACATGTAAAACATCCATGAATAATACGACAAGAGTTATGACTCCAAACAAGGAGACATACACAAATCTAAAAAGGTACTTAAGTGAAAACAACAAGCGTTTCCACACTTTTGAGCCCAGAGACGAACGCGCCTACCGAGTGGTCGTAAAGGGCCTCCACTACTCCACCGACCATGATGACATTAGGGAGAGCTTCAGATCCAATGGGCACAATGTGAGGGACATCCATAATCCCACCCAGAAAGGTACTAAAAAACCATTGAACCTCTTTTTCGTAAACATCGAGCCCGCCAAAAACAACAAAGATGCGTTTTTAATCAAACGACTATGCAGCACCGTAGTCACTGTAGAGCCGCCCATCAAGTTCAACGATGTGCCTCAATGCTACCGCTGTCAGGCGTTCGGCCATACCCAGCGCTACTGCCATTTGGAGCACCGATGCGTTAAATGCGGAGAGAACCACCCAACAGCCGAGTGTACTAAGGCCACCAGTGAGCCGGCCCTTTGCCTTCACTGTAACGGCTCCCACACAGCCTCCTACAAAGGCTGCCCGGCTTAAAAGAGGGCCAAAGTCGCGTTCGCCCCGAAGCCGGTAGCTCCACCACGAGGCCAACAGCCTCAGTCCAGCAGGGTCAATCCCAACTTTACCTACGCCAGCGCTGCCAAAAGCGGAATGCCACATTCCGACAACAACATCAACCCTGATACGAGTCCCTCAGGCAACCCGATGGACGCCCTAATGGCCAGGATGGAGGCTATGTTTGAGCGCATGGTCGAAAAAGTCATGAGCCAAATGACAAAAATGATGGCCACCATTTGTAGCTCATTATGCAAGCGGGACTAGACGTTACAGTCTGGAACGCTAACGGTCTGATTAAATCCAGGCCAGAAGTCGAGCTTTACTGCAAGACGAACCAGGCCGACGTTATCCTTATCTCGGAGACTCACTTTACCACCCGATCCTACCTAAAAATCAGAGGCTACGATCTCATCGCAGCCAACCACCCGAACGGCAGAGGTTGTGGGGGAGCGGCTATCCTAGTTAGAAGCTGCATTAAGTATGAGGCTCTTCCTGCCATCGTAGAAGACTGGGTCCAATGCGCTCAAATTCAGATTACCACCACCAACGGGGATATCACCATTGCAGCTGCGTATTGCCCCCCCAGACACAACGTCAGAGACGAGGACTTTGGCTTGCTCTTTGATTGTCTTAGCCCCAAATTCATCATAGGAGGGGACTTTAATGCGAAACACCCCTGGTGGGGGTCCAGAATCAGGAACCCAAAAGGCACTGCATTACACAGACAGGTCCAGTCCAGAAGGTTGAGCTGCCATGCCACCGGTTCACCCACATATTGGCCCACGGATCCGAACAAGATCCCTGACGTATTGGACTTTGTCATCGCAGGAGGTCTGGATTCCGCCGGAATCCAAACCAGAGAAGTGGCCGATCTCATTTCGGACCATAGTGCCTTCGCTGTATCGCTGTATGTCACAAAAAGCATCAGACGGCCCCTGAAAAGGATTCCACCTGTGAGAAAACCCGACGGCAGCTGGTGTAGATCTGAGACTGACAGGGCCAACGCCTTTGCTGAACATTTGGAAGAGGTATTCACGCCCTTAAATCGATGCTCAACCGAGGATGCAGCGGAAACCGCCAGACTACTAGCTGAGCCTCTCCGAGATGCAGACCCGATCCGTCCAGTCACCACGGAAGAAACTGCTGAGCTCATTTCCATGATGAGCAACACCAAGGCTCCGGGCGATGATGGTATTAATGCAATAGCATTAAAGCTACTTCCACCTCCAAGTATCCAGCTTATTACCAGAATCTACAATAGATGCTTGGAGAAAGGGTACTTTCCGACTGCATGGAAACACGCCCAAGTAGCCATGATACCTAAGCCTGGTAAACCTGAAGACAACCTCGCATCCGATAAGTCCGCCCAATAAGTCTACTTCCAATGTTCTCCAAAATACTCGAAAGAGTATTTCTGAGCAGAGTCCTGCCCATTCTGGACGAGGCTGGTCTAATCCCTGATCACCAGTTTGGCTTCAGGCGTCGACATGGAACACCGGAGCAGTGCCATAGGGTCGTGCAGTATATCCTGGACACTTTCGAAACCAAAAAGTACTGCTTGGCCGTCATGCTGGACGTCAAGCAAGCCTTCGACCGGGTCTGGCATCCCGGACTCCTATAGAAACTGAGAACAGCACTGCCCAAACCATACCTCTGTTCTTAAAGTCGTTCCTGGAGCACCGAAGATTTTCGGTAAGATGCGGCGAGGCCATCTCGGAGCCAAGAGCTGTCCACGCTGGAGTTCCCCAAGGCAGTGTACTTGGACCGCTGCTGTATAACGTATACACTGCTGACCTTCCAGCCCCGCAGAACTCGGATCTGATGGTTGCAACATATGCAGTTACACGGCATTCTTGGCCACTTCTGAAAGCGCCATGGAGGCTGTAGAAATCATGCAAACACAGCTCGACCTGCTCAGCGGATGGCAGAAGCGGTGGAATATAGCCGTCAATAACGAGAAGTCCACCGCCACCACATTCTCTCTTTGCCCGGGTAACTGCCCCACCGTATACCTTAACGGCTCCCCAATCCCGCAGGAGGACACCCCAAAGTACCTGGGCTTCACACTTGACAGGAAGCTTACATGGAGACCGCACCTCAAGAAGAAGCGCAAACAAGCATACGAAAGACTTCGCTCCTTCTACTGGTTAATGGGCAGAAGATCTAAGCTCAGAACATCCTCGAAGCTGTTAATATACAAGTCCATAATACACCCAATTTGGACATATGGCATCCAAATTTGGGGCGCCGCGAAGCCATCGAATTTGAAAATCATCCAAACGTTCGAAAATAGAGCCCTGAGAGTCGCCACTGGGGCGCATATACTCCACGACAACCGCACCATCCACGAGGTCCTTAACTTCCCATGGGTGAAAGACGAGATCGAGAAGAGCAGCGCGCGCTACTTAAAGAGGCTCCACGACCACCCAAATCTGTCGGACAACAGTGAGCAGATCAGACGATTGAAAAGGACGCACCCATTGGACCTCGCCTAGCATGAACAACTAGCCCCACATGATTATTCTTATATTATTAACTATACCCTAAACTTGTAACTCCACATAAATATTACACTAAATTACACTACTATTATATTACACTATTACGCTAAATTCGCAACTCCACATAAATATTACACTAAATTACACAACTATTATATTACACTATTACGCTAAATTGCATTATTGTACTCCATAAATCTACCTAATATTAACATTGTTTTTTGATAACATACATTATGAACCCTAGACTATGTCACACTTAGTTTTACTCATAATACTATTATAAGCGAAGTAATGTAACACAATTTAATGGTTATCCGCAATGGATAGTTTTAAA
This sequence comes from Drosophila atripex, assembly GCA_035045925.1. Classification (NCBI taxonomy): domain Eukaryota; kingdom Metazoa; phylum Arthropoda; class Insecta; order Diptera; family Drosophilidae; genus Drosophila; species Drosophila atripex. The sequence continues at coordinate 132,496 of JAWNOP010000016.1, forward strand.
TAAACGTACACCCTGCTAATAAAAAAAAAAAAAATATATACCTTTTTGACCACGCTTTCGTAAAATGTGGTATTTATTTGTCTACTTCCCCTCACCATAAAATACTCATCAGTATATTTTTAATATCCATATGATATATATATATTAAAATATTTATTTCAATATATATTTCATATCCATATGAAAATATATTAATATTTTCATTTTTCTATACCTTATATATTTTTCATATATATAGATATTTTCATATCCATATAAAATTTTTTTCATAATTTTCATAACCATATAAAAATTTTTTCATAAATAATATTTGATGAATATTTCTTCAATATAATAAATATATTGATATATTATTCATATAATTTCTACATTTTCATATAATTTTATATGAATCTTATATAATTGATATTTTCATATCCATATATATAGATATTTTCATATCCATATAAAAATTTTTTAATATTTAATATAATATTTTTCATATATTATATAAGTAGGCCGACACCACCTACTATATATACCTTTTTGACCTCGATTTCATAAAAACGGGCAGTTATCCATATATTTTCTTGATTTCTCTAGATTTTCATAAACTTGATATATTTCCATATATATCGTATATATAGATATTTTCATATCCATATAAAAATTTTTTCATAAATAATATTTGATGAATATTTTTTCAATATAATTAATATATTGATATATAATTCACATAATTTCTTCATTTTCATATGATTTCATATGAATATTTTCTTTATTGATATTTTCATATCCATATATATGGATATTTCCATATACATTTAAAAAATTTTTCATATCCATATATATGGATATTTTCATATACATATAAAAATTTTTTCATAAATAATTTTTGATGAATATTTCTTCAATATACTTAATATATTGATATATAATTCATATAATTGCTACTTTCATATAAATATATATAGATATTTTCATATCCATATAAAAATTTTTTAATATTTAATATAATATTTTTCATATATTATATAAGTAGGTTGACACCACCTACTATATATACCTTTTTGACCTAGATTTCATAAAAACGGGCAGTTATCCATATATTTTCTTGATTTCTCTAGATTTTCATAAACTATATATAAACTGTATATACCTTTTTAGTCGCGATCGAACCTCCGAACGGAACAGACGTGCGCTCTGCGCTAAAATTCCGAGAATTTTGACACACGCCGAGAATTCGTCGGAAATCAGTGCCCCCACGTGTGGGAATCTAAAAAGAACAAATCTAAACTTACTTTAGTGACAGTGACACTCATATTTTCGCGCAAATCCCAACTTTGCATGTGCGTTAATATAATTGAATTTAAGTGCGTGAAAAATTTGTTTTTTCTTGGAATCCAACTGAGGAAAACAAAAGTTGTGAAATTGCTGCCGAAAAAGACGGATACTAGTGCAAGAGTGAAATTAGTGGAAAATACAAATAACTTAGTGACAGTGACGCAAATAATTCCACTAAAAAAAAACTGATAAACTCGTTTTAGTATACGAGAAAAATTTTCGCGGAATTCCAATTTCCGGGAACTCAAACAGTGCGTCAAACACGAACTCGAACTTGGCCGTTCGATCGAACATATTCGGTTCGAAGCAACCGGGTATCGAACAAATTCGGTTCGAACCATCCGGCGCGTCGAACATTTCGGTTCGAACCAACCGGTTTATGAAACATTTTCGGTCCGAACACCCAAACTTAAATTCGGTTCAAACACGCGTCAAACCACAATGGACTGGCAAGCGGCGCCCCGCTCGCCAAAGGTGAAACCCCCGAGAAAAAAGATTAACACCAGCGAACTAGCGAACGACGACTCCAGCGACTCCGAGCCCGGTGAAATAAGGCGCAAGCCCGCCAAGAAGCCCACCGAAAAGCCCAGCGAGGAGAAACCCAGCACCAGTGCGGCAGCTAGAGCTGCACTCCTATCCAGGATGAAACTCAAGGGTAACTCCTTTGCCCTTCTTTCGGACGACGACGAGTTATCAGACTCCGACGCAGAAGCCGAAATTGCCCCTATGGACACAACGGATGCCGACGCTCCCAAAAAAATCCGCAAGGAGATTAAGCCACCACCAATTTTCATACCGGACGTGACCAATATCAAAGCCTTATCTAAAGCCATCTCCGGCGCCCTCGGCGACAAAGTGGAGATAACATGTAAAAAATCCATGAATAATACGACAAGAGTTATGACTCCAAACAAGGAGACATACACAAATCTAAAAAGGTACTTAAGTGAAAACAACAAGCGTTTCCACACTTTTGAGCCCAGAGACGAACGCGCCTACCGAGTGGTCGTAAAGGGCCTCCACTACTCCACCGACCATGATGACATTAGGGAGAGCTTCAGATCCAATGGGCACAATGTGAGGGACATCCATAATCCCACCCAGAAAGGTACTAAAAAACCATTGAACCTCTTTTTCGTAAACATCGAGCCCGCCAAAAACAACAAAGATGCGTTTTTAATCAAACGACTATGCAGCACCGTAGTCACTGTAGAGCCGCCCATCAAGTTCAACGATGTGCCTCAATGCTACCGCTGTCAGGCGTTCGGCCATACCCAGCGCTACTGCCATTTGGAGCACCGATGCGTTAAATGCGGAGAGAACCACCCAACAGCCGAGTGTACTAAGGCCACCAGTGAGCCGGCCCTTTGCCTTCACTGTAACGGCTCCCACACAGCCTCCTACAAAGGCTGCCCGGCTTACAAGAGGGCCAAAGTCGCGTTCGCCCCGAAGCCGGTAGCTCCACCACGAGGCCAACAGCCTCAGTCCAGCAGGGTCAATCCCAACTTTACCTACGCCAGCGCTGCCAAAAGCGGAATGCCACATTCCGACAACAACATCAACCCTGATACGAGTCCCTCAGGCAACCCGATGGACGCCCTAATGGCCAGGATGGAGGCTATGTTTGAGCGCATGGTCGAAAAAGTCATGAGCCAAATGACAAAAATGATGGCCACCATTTGTAGCTCATTATGCAAGCGGGACTAGACGTTACAGTCTGGAACGCTAACGGTCTGATTAAATCCAGGCCAGAAGTCGAGCTTTACTGCAAGACGAACCAGGCCGACGTTCTCCTTATCTCGGAGACTCACTTTACCACCCGATCCTACCTAAAAATCAGAGGCTACGATCTCATCGCAGCCAACCACCCGAACGGCAGAGGTTGTGGGGGAGCGGCTATCCTAGTTAGAAGCTGCATTAAGTATGAGGCTCTTCCTGCCATCGTAGAAGACTGGGTCCAATGCGCTCAAATTCAGATTACCACCACCAACGGGGATATCACCATTGCAGCTGCGTATTGCCCCCCCAGACACAACGTCAGAGACGAGGACTTTGGCTTGCTCTTTGATTGTCTTGGCCCCAAATTCATCATAGGAGGGGACTTTAATGCGAAACACCCCTGGTGGGGGTCCAGAATCAGGAACCCAAAAGGCACTGCATTACACAGACAGGTCCAGTCCAGAAGGTTGAGCTGCCATGCCACCGGTTCACCCACATATTGGCCCACGGATCCGAACAAGATCCCTGACGTATTGGACTTTGTCATCGCAGGAGGTCTGGATTCCGCCGGAATCCAAACCAGAGAAGTGGCCGATCTCATTTCGGACCATAGTGCCTTCGCTGTATCGCTGTATGTCACAAAAAGCATCAGACGGCCCCTGAAAAGGATTCCACCTGTGAGAAAACCCGACGGCAGCTGGTGTAGATCTGAGACTGACAGGGCCAACGCCTTTGCTGAACATTTGGAAGAGGTATTCACGCCCTTAAATCGATGCTCAACCGAGGATGCAGCGGAAACCGCCAGACTACTAGCTGAGCCTCTCCGAGATGCAGACCCGATCCGTCCAGTCACCACGGAAGAAACTGCTGAGCTCATTTCCATGATGAGCAACACCAAGGCTCCGGGCGATGATGGTATTAATGCAATAGCATTAAAGCTACTTCCACCTCCAAGTATCCAGCTTATTACCAGAATCTACAATAGATGCTTGGAGAAAGGGTACTTTCCGACTGCATGGAAACACGCCCAAGTAGCCATGATACCTAAGCCTGGTAAACCTGAAGACAACCTCGCATCCGATAAGTCCGCCCAATAAGTCTACTTCCAATGTTCTCCAAAATACTCGAAAGAGTATTTCTGAGCAGAGTCCTGCCCATTCTGGACGAGGCTGGTCTAATCCCTGATCACCAGTTTGGCTTCAGGCGTCGACATGGAACACCGGAGCAGTGCCATAGGGTCGTGCAGTATATCCTGGACACTTTCGAAACCAAAAAGTACTGCTTGGCCGTCATGCTGGACGTCAAGCAAGCCTTCGACCGGGTCTGGCATCCCGGACTCCTATATAAACTGAGAACAGCACTGCCCAAACCATACTTCCTGTTCTTAAAGTCGTTCCTGGAGCACCGAAGATTTTCGGTAAGATGCGGCGAGGCCATCTCGGAGCCAAGAGCTGTCCACGCTGGAGTTCCCCAAGGCAGTGTACTTGGACCGCTGCTGTATAACGTATACACTGCTGACCTTCCAGTCCCGCAGAACTCGGATCTGATGGTTGCAACATATGCAGATGACACGGCATTCTTGGCCACTTCTGAAAGCGCCATGGAGGCTGCAGAAATCATGCAAACACAGCTCGACCTGCTCAGCGGATGGCAGAAGCGGAGGAATATAGCCGTCAATAACGAGAACAGTCGCGATCAAGCTCTCGAGCTGAACAGACGTGCCTCCGTGTGTGCTCCGTGTGAGAACTCCATAAAACCACTAAAACTATACCGATAGAGACGAAATTTAGTGTCCCCTGCTTGGGAGCCTAAATACAATCAATTAAAAACATTATTGTGAAAGTGACACTCTTAATTTAGTGATTAATTAACATTTTCTGTGTGCGAAAATACCCACGCGCGTGGAAAATTACCAAGCTTTCCAAGAATTAGAACTTTCTGGAAGCTTCGAGAGCAGCGCTGCCGTGCACTGAGCTCTGATTGACTAAGAAACTCGAACAAAAGAGAGAAGAGAGAGAAGAGTGAAGAGTGAAGAGAGAAGAGAGAAAAGAGAAACAACAAACACATTGCACGTGTCGGTACTTGCTGTTGCCATGAGTGGCAATAGCCCCGACGCAAGTATGGAAGTGGATAAAGATGGTGCTAATATAGCACAAAAGGCTAGTTGGCAAATATTGGTGCCCAAGGTCATACCAGGCAGCAAAAGAAAACTCATCCGTGAGAAGGGAAAAAATAACCCAACAACAAAGAAGCTGCAGATAGCTTCCGAGAATTCGCCGTCACGCTTTAACACCCTTACAAACGAAACTATCAACGAATCCAGCAGCGATCCAGACTCAGACTGTACTGAAGATGGTGAAGTTAAAACATTTGTTGTTCCTAAAAAGACAGCAAAGAATAACGATAGAATAAAGAAGAAGAGTTTAGGCAATATTCCTGGAATACCGAATACCTCGAACCGGTTCGCCACCCTACCAATTGATGACAATGATGACAACGATGCTGACGATGAATTAAATGTAGCAAATTCCAATGTGACGGCTGAGGAAAAAGCTACACCCAAGCCTCCACCGATAATCATACCGGGAGTCGGTAACATAAGTGAAATGTTAAAAGAACTTGGCAAAATTGTTGATAAAAATAGTTTTTCGTACAAATCCACTGGAGGAGGCAACGTTAGGCTGATGCCCAAGGACAGCTCCACGTACAGGAGCATTGTTGCGTACATGGACGATGCAAAATTGGCCTTTAGGACCTACCAGCTGAAGGAAGAGCGATGCTTTCGTATTGTAGTGAAAGGGCTACACCACACAACTCCTACATCACATATTGTTGAGGCCCTTGGTGAACTTGGCTACAAAGTACGAGACATTAAAAATGCAGTGTCCAAAACAAACAAGAGCCCAATGTCGATGTTCTTCGTTAATCTGGAGCCACATAAGGACAACAAGAAGGTCTTTGAAGTCACAAGATTGTGTCACACCATTGTAAAAATTGAAGAGCCCAAAAAGTTTGACGATATTGTGCAGTTCTATCGATGCCAGGCCTTTGGGCACACCAAGCGTTACTGTCGAATGCAATTCACGTGCGTCAAGTGTGGTCAAGACCATAATTCTACTGAATGTAAAAAGCGAAGAGCACACTGCATCTTACAAGGGATGTCGCATCTATATTGAGGCAAAGAAGAAATTCGGACCAAAACCAAAGGCAGCTCCACTTGGACAAGCAACGCAGTCGCAGTCAGCTTTCGTACCCCAAGGCACTACTTACCAGACAAGAAATCCAAACATCAGCTATGCCAACATTACAGCAAGTGGAAATAACAACACCGGCTTTACGTACAACACTAATCAAAATCCCCCTAACGTCGAAGATGGAATCGAGCAGAGATTGATGCAAAGAATGGAGAACATGATGACCACCATGTTTAACAAATTTATGGAGATGATGATGTCCATACTCTCCAGTCAAAAGAGCAATATCCAATGTCCATAAACACTCAACTGGTCATATGGAATGCGAACGGTTTGTCCAAAAGCAAACCTGAAATAGAACACTATATCAAAACAAACCAAGTCGATATAATGCTAGTGTCAGAGACACATTTTACTTCCAGATCACACTTCACCATTCCCGGATACAATACAATAGTTGCAAATCACCCTGCCGACAGGATTCGTGGAGGAGCTGCAATTATTGTGAGAAGCGGCATTGAACATGAAGAGCTAGAGCCGGTGCAGCTGGACTGGATGCAGTGTGCAAAAATTCTTCTAACAACTCAAGCAGGCCAAATCACCATCGGAGCAGCATACCTGCCGCCTCGGTATATAATAAATCATTCTGACTTATCTCAACAGCTGAAAAACCTGGGACCCAAGTTCATATTGGGAGGAGACTTCAACGCTAAACATACTTGGTGGGGTTCCAGAACAAATAACACCAAGGGCAGCACTCTACTCAAGTGCATCAGAGAGCTGGGTTGCAGCGTACACTCCACCGGTGAGCCCACCTACTGGCCCAGTGACCCGAGTAAATTACCCGACCTTCTTGACTTTGCTATAAGCAAAGGTGTGGATCCTGCAAAGATCTTGTCGGACAGCTGCCACGAGCTGTGCTCTGACCACAGCATGGTTAAATTAGTCCTGGAGCAATCATACGTCAGGAAGAAGACAAGAACGAAGCTGCTTACACGCAAAACAAATCGCGAAATCTTCAAAAAATGGTTAGAAGAAAATGTTAATCCTCTGCCAGAAATCGAAAACGAGAGCGACATTGATGAAGCTGTGGAAAGGCTTTCCAGAAAAATACATATGGCAGCAAGCCTAGCAACGCCTGAGCAAGCATCGGAGACACGACCGAGGAATCACCGAGCTCGCAGGGACAACTACCTCTGGTCAACTGAGTTGGCTTCCATGGTTGCTGAAAAAAGAAGGCTTAGGAGAGTATGGCAGGTCAGCAGAATGCCGAGTGACAAAAGAGCATACAACAGGGCTTGCAAAGACCTAACACAGCGGTTATTAGACTCAAAAAATAAATCTCTGGAGGAATACCTAGTAGAGCTAGAACCTGCCAAAGCTGAACACAATTTGTGGAATGCCACCAAATACTTAAAAAGGCCGGTGAAGAAAATTGCACCCGTTAAAAACGCCGACGGTTTGTGGTGTCGTTCCAACCAGGAGAAAGCCGATGCCTTTGCAGATCACTTGAAAAATAGTTTCCAACCCTTCAACCTGTGCGACAGCGATGATAAGGAAAAAACTATACAGTTCCTTGACAACGCTTGCCCTATGGATCTACCCATAGCAGAGATTGACAACACGGAGATTCAAGAAGAAATAGACAAGCTTAAACTCACCAAATCCCCTGGGTACGACCACTTAGATGCAGCAGTCTTAAAACTACTCCCACCAAACTGTATTGAGAGCCTCAAGGTTGTTATGAACCAATGCCTACGTCTTGGACATTTCCCAATACAGTGGAAGTGCGCCGAAGTCATACTCATCCCCAAGCCGGGTAAGCCAGTAACAGAGCTAGCGTCGTACAGGCCAATTAGCTTGCTCACAATCCTATCTAAAATTCTGGAGAAACTGTTCCTGAAGAGACTACTACCAATCCTGGAAGAAAAATGCATCATACCAGACCACCAATTCGGATTCAGAAGGGGCCACGGAGCGATTCAGCAGTGTCATAGAGTTGTGAGAATTATACTCGACTCTTTTGAGAAGAGACTCTACTGTTCAGCAGTCTTCTTAGATGTGCGGCAGGCCTTCGACAGGGTGTGGCACCAGGGGCTACTGTACAAACTGAAAAGGAGCCTCCCTACGCCATACTATTTGTTCCTCAAGGACTACGTCGAGAACAGAACTTTCTACGTCAAGCTCAACCAAGCTGAATCAGCTATTCAGACAGTGGGTGCTGGAGTGCCTCAAGGAAGCGTCCTTGGGCCCATTTTGTACTCAGTATACACTGCAGACATGCCACTACCAACACGAAACAACTTCACCACATGCACATACGCAGACGACACAGCATTTGTTTGTTCTGCTGACAGCAGGGACACCGCCAGTCAAGAGCTACAACATGTCCTCAACGATCTGCAACCATGGCTAAAACGCTGGAATATCGTCATCAACGCTGACAAGTCCACCCACATTACCTTCACGCTACGACCTGGTAACTGTCCGCCAGTCTCCTTAAACGGTTCCATCATCCCACATAAGAACTCGGCGAAATACTTAGGTATGACACTCGATAGAAGACTGACATGGAAGACCCACATAGAGGGAAAGGTGAAACTACTCAGGCATAAGGCAAGGTCAATGTCATGGTTACTGTCCAAGAAGAGCAAACTGTCAACAAAGAACAAAATACTTCTCTACAAGACCATAATTAAGCCAGCATGGACCTATGGAATTGAGCTCTGGGGCACTGCTTCGTCATCAAACATCAAAAAGCTGCAAAGAACAGAATGCCGACTTCTGAGGCAGTTAGTAAATGCCCCATACTACGTGCGCAACTCTACAATAAAAAGAGACCTAAATATGCCATCAGTCTGTGAGGAAATAGCAAAAATCAGCAAGAGACACCTGGAGAGACTCGAAAATCACGACAACCACCTAGCCATCAACATCCTGGACAACAGCACAACTCCATTCAGGCTTAAAAGGCTTCACCCCGTTGATCTCCCTTTTAGAGTCCCATAATGTTATATATCCCTAATACACCCTCAACCTAAGTTAAAATGTTTACTTTTCTCTAATACACCCTCAACCTAAGTTAAAATGTTTACTTTTCCCCCCTCAATGTATCATAAAATTTAATTAATTGCCCTCATGGGCAGATGTAAATAAAGAACTTTCAATAAATTAAAAAAAAAAAAAAAATGTATCATAAAATTTTATTAATTGCCCTCATGGGCAGATGTAAATAAAGAACATTCAATAAAAAAAAAAAAAAAAAAAAAAAAAATCCATATAAAATTTTTTTCATAAATAATATTTGATGAATATTTTTTCAATATAATTAATATATTGATATATAATTCACATAATTTCTTCATTTTCATATGATTTCATATGAATATTTTCTTTATTGATATTTCCATATCCATATATATGGATATTTCCATATAAATATAAAAATTTTTTCATATTCATATACAATTTTTTTTCATAAATAATATTCGATGAATATTTTTCCAATATAGTTATTATATTGATATATAATTCACATAATTTCTACATTTTCATACGATTTTATATGAATATTTTCTTTATTGATATTTTCATATCCATATATATGGATATTTTCATATACATATAAAAATTTTTTCATAAATAATTTTTGATGAATATTTCTTCAATATACTTAATATATTGATATATAATTCATATAATTGCTACTTTCATATAAATATATATAGATATTTTCATATCCATATAAAAATTTTTTAATATTTAATATAATATTTTTCATATATTATATAAGTAGGTTGACACCACCTACTATATATACCTTTTTTTTTTTTCAGTCACGATCCAGATTCCGAGGTGAACAGACGTGTCTTCCGTGCGCTCCGTGTCAAAATTCGTTTCCGGCCAAGATACGCCGTGTAGAAAGTCGTGCTGTGGTGCATCGTGTGCGCGGGCTTCGGCTCTACAAGAATCACATATTTTTGTGTCTGTGACATTAACAATACGCTGTAAAATTGCGATTTTATTGAGAAAATTTTTTTTTTGACATTTGCTGTGAAAAAAAGTGTGACCAGAGGCCAAAACTTTAAAATACCTCCGAAAAGAGAAAAATCGTTTTCTATCGATATATCGATATATTACCCGTTTCGGTTATCAAAATTTCAAACTATTTATTAACCGGTTAAAATTATCGGAATCGATTACTTTACTAGTTTGGCGCGAATTTGAGACACTTTTAAAACTCAAATTCGCGTCCAAGCCCAATGATGAACTGGCAAGCAGCCCCCCGTTCCCCTAAGTCTGTTCAGCCGCCTAGAAAAAAGGCCAACGGAATTTATATCGGCGACGACTCCAGCGACTCCTGCGAACCTGGCGAAATCAAACGAAAGACTGCCAAAAAGGCTGCCGAAGATGAAAAACCCAGCACCAGCGCTGCAGCTCGAGCCAAAATGGAGGCACTTAATAGGGCCGCTAATCTTGGGGACAATTATTTTGCACCCCTATCTTCTGATGATGACAGCGACAGTGAGGAGGACACAGTGATTGGATCCAGCGAGAGTGAGATGGACATTGATAGAGCAGGCAATAAGTTCCGGAAGAAGAAGTTAGCCAATAACACGCCCAAATCTTTTAAGCCCCCGCCTATCTTTATTCCCGATGTCACTGATATAGCTGCACTAATTTCTGCAATAGAAAACATCGTTGGCAAAGAGAAGGACTTCTCTTATAAGGCAACAAGGGACAACCAAATAAGGGTTATGATGCCGGACAAGGAGTCGTACTCTGCCCTTAAGTCCCAGCTTGATAGTACCGAGAAGAGATACTATACATTCCAGCACAAGGAAGACAGAGCGTACCGAATTGTTGTCAAAGGTTTACATCACACTACTGACGTGGACGAAATCAAAGAGGGCTTCCGGTGTCAAGGACACGTGGTCCGAGATGTGCGCAATGCCGTAGGGCACATTTCCAAAACACCGCTTCCAATATTTTTGTAAACCTCGAGCCGTCCAGCAACAACAAAGATGTCTTCAGCGTCAAAAGAATATGCCACTCTGTTGTTACGGTTGAACCACCACGCAATTTCCATGATGTGCCGCAGTGCTTTCGCTGCCAAGGATTTGGCCACAGCCAGCGGTACTGCAAGCTGCAGCATCGCTGTGTCAAATGTGGTGAACATCACAGCACAAGTGAATGCAAGAAGACTAGAGACGAACCCGCAAAATGCGCTCACTGTCACGGGGCCCACACTGCCTCCTACAAAGGCTGCCCGGCCTACAAGAGAGCCAAAGCCAACATGGAACCAAAAGAACCACGTCCAGCTCAACCTCGTCGTTTAGCCCACCCACCTGCTGCACAACACCACCCACCTGTGGACACCTCAGCTAGGACCTATGCTGATATAGTCAAAGGAGGAGCCTGGTCACAGCATCAACAAGCGACAGCAACCGAGATGCCACAAGCCGACCAAATGGCAGCCTTTATGACGAGGGTGGAAAACCTCCTTGAGAGAGTGATGGACAAGATGTTCGAGAGAATGACTTTAATGATGAGTTCCATCCTCTCTCAAGTATGCAGCAAGTAGGTTTACACGTAGCCTTCTGGAACGCTAACGGCCTAGTCAATAATAGGCTCGAGGTGGAGCATTTCATCCACACTCAATGCATCGATATATTGTTAATAGCGGAAACTCACTTTACTCATAAATCATACCTTAAGTTGCATGGCTATGACGTAATTCATGCGGATCACCCCAGCGGACGAGGACACGGAGGAGCAGCAATCATCATCAAGGCCAGCATTGACTACAACGAAATAGCTACACTTAAGGAAGAATGGATTCAGTGCGCTAAAGTTGTTGTCTCCACTCCCATGGGAAAAATCACCATCGCGTCTGCCTATATCCCCCCGAAGCAGACCGTGTCCGAAAGCCAGTTCGACCTCCTACTGACTGACATGGGCGATAAGTTCATTCTTGCAGGTGACCTCAATGCCAAGCATCCATGGTGGGGATCGCGGGTGTGCAACCCAAAAGGGTCCGCCCTATATAAGTGCATACAGCGCAGGGCGCTAAACTGCCACTCAGCTGGAGAGCCTACGTATTGGCCCACAGATCCCCAAAAACTGCCGGACCTACTGGACTTTGCCATTTCTCACGGAATAAATCCGGATTCCATAACCTGTTCAGCAAATGGAGATCTCTTCTCGGATCACAGTGCGGTGGAACTCCATATCAACACCCCTGTTAAGAAGAAGGGCCCCCGATATAGAATGATCAGAGCACGCACCAATGTCGAGAGCTACACTGAGTGGATAGAAAACGCCCTAGATAGCACTCAGCCAGAACTTAACACGGGAGCTGACATTGATAATGCTGTACTCAAACTCACACAAGAGATGCATAACGCTGCTTTGATTGCAACCCCAAGGGTCCCATGTAACAACAAAACGTTACAAAGACACCTACATCTATGGTCTCCAGAAATTGCTGCACTACTAAACGAGAAGCGACGACGCAGAAGGATCTGGTTTCAAACTAGGTATCCCAGTGATAAAACAGCATTTAATCAGGCGACCAAGAGGCTTAAGAGGCTGCTGCAGAGGTTGCGCACTTGCGCGTTTGAAGAATACCTGCGACAGGTTGAGCCTGGGGACCCTCAGCACAACTTATGGCAACTAACCCGACATATAAAGCGTCCCAAGAAAAGGGTGGCCCAGATCAGAAATCCAGACGGTGGGTGGTGTCGTTCTGACAAAGAAAGGGCAGATGCATTTGCTGCTCATCTTGAAGATGCGTTTAAACCCTTCAACATGTGCTCTGAGGAGGACAGAGCAGAAACTGAAAATTTTCTGGCCCTACCACGCATGGACTTCAGTCAGTTGGAGCCTGTTTCAGAGGAGGAGGTCAAGGTAGAGGTAACAGGCCTCAACAACAATAAATCTCCGGGTGCTGACGGGCTAGAGGCACTAGCTGTTAAACTTCTTCCCCCTCTAGGCATACAGAGACTTACGAGTATATTTAATGCATGCTTTGAGATCGGTCACTTCCCTACTTCTTGGAAACAGGCGGAGGTCATTCTTATTCCAAAGCCAGGAAAACCTGAAACTGATCTCGCCTCATACAGGCCGATAAGTTTGCTGTCGGTAGTCTCTAAATTACTTGAGAGAGTATTTCTGCGAAGATTGCAGTCAGTACTGGACGAGAATGAATTGATCCCTGATCACCAGTTTGGTTTCAGGCGCTCCCATTCCACCCCCGAGCAATGCCACAGAATTGTGCAAAAAATCCTGGACAGCCTAGAAGAAAAACAATATTGCTGCGCTGTCTTCCTTGATGTCAAGCAGGCGTTTGACAGGGTCTGGCACCCTGGGTTGAGAATGAAAATTAAGAGCAGCATTCCACACCAATATTTTGCATTCCTTAATTCGTATCTGAGTGACAGGAAATTCAGGGTCAGAAGTGGTGATGCCAGATCTACTTATAGGCCCATTGAGGCTGGAGTCCCGCAGGGCAGTGTACTTGGCCCTATCCTCTACACGATCTACACTGCCGATATGCCTGTTGTTGAGGAGGAGGGGCTACTGGCTGCAACATACGCCGACGACACTGCATTTCTGGCATCTGCAGTCTTGCCAGAAGATGCTTCTGCCTGCCTTCAACGACAGCTCGACACTCTTGATCCGTGGCTTCGTAGGTGGAATATTGCAATAAACCACGATAAGTCAGTCCAAACGACCTTCACTTTAAGGAAAGGCGATTGTCCGCAAGTCAGTCTGGGTGGTATTGCCATACCACCAGACCCAACTCCCAAATATCTGGGTATGACATTGGACAGACGTCTCACATGGAGAGTACATCTACTACGCAAAAGAAAGCAAATACAAGAGAAGCTTCGGCAACTCTACTGGCTAATCGGGAAGCGCTCCACTATCAAGCTTCGAGTAAAGCTGCTTATCTACAAAGCCCTGGTTAAGCCTATCTGGACTTACGGAATTCAGCTATGGGGCACAGCGAGCCCTAGTAACAGAAGAGTCATTCAGCTAGCGCAAAACAGGGCGCTCAGAACGCTGTCAGGTGCCCACCCTTACCACGATAACGCCACGATCCATTCGCAGCTAAAAGTTCCCTGGGTCAGCAGTGAGGTCCGACGCTTCGCTAAAAGATATGTCAGCAGATTGGACCAGCATCCGAACCACTTGGCTATCAACCTACTAGACAACAGCAACACCACCAGGAGGCTTCGGCGGACTCACCCTCTTGATCTCCGACTAGAAGAGGATACGGACTGAACTACTTATCAACTAAACTTTTCAACAAGCTTTCGTAAAATATGGTATTTAACTAACTAACTGAGTATCATACATTCAAACTAGCATTTGTAAAATGTAACATTTTTGTATTGCCAAGGAACCGACATAACATTTAATTATTGTCCATTGTTGCGGACAGATTTTGAATAAAACTTTTGAATGATTTACAAAAAAAAAAAAAAAAAAAAAAAAAAAATATATACCTTTTTGACCTAGATTTCATAAAAACGGGCAGTTATCCATATATTTTCTTGATTTCTCTAGATTTTCATAAACTTAATATATTTCCATATATTATCCGTATATATAGATATTTTCATATCCATATAAAAATTTTTTCATAAATAATTTTTGATGAATATTTCTTCAATATACTTAATATATTGATATATAATTCACATAATTTCTTCATTTTCAAATGATTTCATATGAATATTTTCTTTATTGATATTTTCATATCCATATATATGGATATTTCCATATACATATAAAAAATTTTTCATATCCATATATATGGATATTTTCATATACATATAAAAATTTTTTATAAATAATTTTTTATGAATATTTCTGATGAATATATTAATATATTGATATATAATTCACATAATTTCTTCATTTTCATATGATTTCATATGAATATTATCTTTATTGATATTTCCATATCCATATAAAAATTTTTTTCATATTCATATACATGGATATTTTCATATACATATACAATTTTTTTCATAAATAATATTCGATGAATATTTTTCCAATATAGTTATTATATTGATATATAATTCACATAATTTCTACATTTTCATACGATTTCATATGAATATTTTCTTTATTGATATTTTCATATCCATATATATGGATATTTTCATATACATATAAAAATTTTTTCATATCCATATAAATGGATATTTTCATATACATATACAATTTTTTTCATAAATAATATTCGATGAATATTTTTCCAATATAGTTATTATATTGATATATAATTCACATAATTTCTACATTTTCATACGATTTCATATGAATATTTTCTTTATTGATATTTTCATATCCATATATATGGATATTTTCATATACATATACAAATTTTTTCATAAACAATTTTTGGTGATTATATTGATATATAATTCATATAATTAATCATATGAATCTTATAATGTTGATATTTCTATATCCTTACATGTGACATTTTATTTATCTTCATTATAATAAAATAAAATATTTGTATAATATTTATACAAAAGTTTTCATAGGGACATGAAAGTCGTATGCGTTTAACGTGAGCACCTGCCACGTTTGCTTAATCTCACGGCCTCCATGGGCTTGGGATATGAAACTATGCGTCAATCAGCGCCCCTTTGGAACCATGTTCCGCCGGATACCGAATGAAAGTCAATCTGTTCAGGTCATGACTTAATCCTCGGTTAAGGATGGGGGCCTATCTAAACCTCTTCCGATCTGTGGGATCACGGCACCCGGTTGTATAACGCAACTCCACGTCGAGCCACAAGGCTCTACCCGCATTTGGGTAATAAACCACAACCACCACGTAGCTCCCAAAAGGGGCCTCAACCATAGCCAGGACGGAACAAGTTCCGTGGGCGCTGGCTCCCGTGGTACCAGAAATTATCACAGCCTCCGGTCAGGCGCCGTGCCAACAAGGACACTACCGATTTTGACTCCAGAACAGTCACGGGTCGGTGGCCCCGGATAGAAAAGTACATAGCTGCTCGGAATAGATTATGAGGTGGCCGAAAAGGCCAAATCATAAGGTGTTACAGTTTTATCCACCATGTTCATGGAAATGGCTTTCTCACTGTTCGGAGGCGAGGACTATTCCTTCCTCTTCCGCAAACCGCGGCATTTGCTGCTGGTCCAAGACCAGACCGCTCGAAGGCGGCCAGCTATGTTCCCAACAACCCCTAAGGGCTTGTGACAAGGCGGAGTTGGAGCACCATCTCCGTGGGTCCTCATCACCCGTGGTACCAGAAAACCCGTGGATCCTCTGGTCGGGTTCGTGCAACTAAACGAAGCACTCCCAGTTTCAGCTACCATGAAGCTCGGGGACTGGTCACCCCGGCGGCGGGCGAAAACCCGGCGAACTTTCCATACACCTATTCACTCGATCATGATTCACACACCATTCACCCCTAACACATCTCGGCATCTACAAATCAACGCATTCGTCGACGACTGAATACGGCTCTCGCAAACACATTCAACCTGTCTATCCTATCGCTCGTGGAGAGCACTTGACTTAAGTCAAAGTCCCCCCCAGCCTGAACCACACCCAGAGCCCCCAGATCACGAAGATCGTCATACAACGGACACTCACAGAGAACATGTTTCCAGGTCTCGTCTCCCGAGCCACACTGGCATTCCGGACTGTCTGCCAGGTACCGACTATGCAAGAATGCATTCAGTGATCCATGGCCAGTCAAAAGGAACCCGGCGCTGAGGTTAAAACCAAAGTCCGGTCGGTCGACAACAAACGAGACATCTGAAATGAACTCGTAAGTGGCCCGCCCATTCTCACTATCGTCCCATCGGGCTTGCCAGTCCGACAGGACACATTCACGCAACATAGACTTCCATTCACTTGGCCCTAATCTCTCCACGTTCCCCCCAGACATTTCACGATACAACCATTCGTTCTCCAGCAATGGCAGCCCCTTCTTGAGCTTGTAGCTTACGGCTCTACGCCGTATCTCCAAGTCAAGGGGAACTGCTCCAAACAGAACTTGCAATGCCTCCGTAGAGACAGTGCGACACACAGGCATACACCCCAACAAAATCAACCTTTGCACACTGTAAACTTTCTTTCTGCCTACAGCAGTCAAGACTGCATCGCTCCACACAGGTGATCCGCTTGTTGCGCAAGCAACAAAAAGACCACCATATATGACCACCACCACTTCTCAAAACTCGGCGCATTTTTCCAACCGTACTGGCCACTCGGTCCTTCAGATTGGCAAGGTGTGGAGTGAAGCTCAACCGTTCTCCAACGGTCACGCCCAGGTACTTCACCTGTCTCACATACCTTATGCTGGAGCCGTCAAGCCTGACAGTGGGCGGCCTTACGAGAGACATCCTGACCTCCCGCAGGCCACGACTGGTAACGCTGCCCTTCAGCATCATCATCACAGTCTTGTCCCTTGCCACGCTGACACCCACACTGCTGCCCCACTGGCTAACAGTGCGCAAGCACTCTGTGGCGCTTGCCTCAATCCTGGAACGCGACTGGCCCTCAACCATGATGAGCAAGTCGTCCGCATACGCACAGCACTTCCATCCCTGCTCGAGCTGCCACAACAGGGGATCCATCATGAGGTTCCATATAAATGGACCACAGATGGAACCCTGTGGGCAACCACGGGCCACATCCTTTCTGACAACCTCATTCACCCCCAACACGCACGCACTGCGTCCCGAGAAATAGCTCTTCCAAAGAGCTACATCCCGGCACCCACACTCGTTCAACTTCTGAATCACACTGGCCCAACTTAGGTAATCAAAAGCCCCCTTGAAATCCACAAACACACCAAGGACGTACTTGGAGTTGCAGGAACTCACAGAGTCCTTAACATACCTCCAAGCGTCCTCCACACACCTCCCCTCGCGGAAGCCAAATTGCCTATCAGACATCTGACTCCCCACACTCTCCTGCAGCCGTTCCACCAGCACTCTCTCCAGAACTTTTGCAAGAACTGGAACGAGGCTGATGCCCCGAAAGGACCTCGGATTGCTCCGGATCCTATCGGGTGACTTTAGAAGCACACTCACCCTTGTGCACTTCCATGCACTTGGAAAAGTTCCTTCACTCACGCATTTCCCGTATAATTCATACAAGTGATCTGGAATGGCCTTCCAGACACTTTTACAAATTTCCCCCGTAAACCCATCCATACCAGGAGCTTTCCCAGAGCGAAGCTTGGTGAATGACCACTCAAGCTCGCTCACCAGGAGGGGATCGGCAACACCCACTGCATCAGGCACTGAGTGCTGTCGATCCTCCCTAGGAAAGAATTCGGACAATAGACATTCCACAGTCCTTCCAGGTTGTAAGCATTTGGCCTCCAACCTGTAAGGCACATACACCCCTGTCCCTATCCTTCCCACCCTCCCGCAGAATTTTGTAAACACGACCCCAGGGATCGTGCTTATTTCGTTCTACGAAAGAGCGCCACTCGTCCTCTTTCACACGCAAAACCTTATGCTTGTACTCGTGAACCCGAGTACTAAGCTGTTCCCTAAGCTGGGCCACGCCTTCCGCATTGGCCCTTCTGGCCCTTTGGAATCTCTTCCTCAGAGACCGGAGGGACCGCTGCTCGGCTTTCAGTTCACGCGTCCACCACTTAACACGCTTACGAGTCACCTTGCGGTGCCTCGCAAACATGGCATCATTCGCACTTGTAACCCACCCTGTCACACATGCAACTTGCTCATCCACATTCATAGCACAGAAGGTGCTAAACGGGACTTGCGTCGCCGCTTCTCTCACATAATGCCCATGAAGGGCCCAATTCGCTCCACGAAAGCGCCACCCATTAACCGCAACATTCGCATCCAGGGCCATATTGTGAGTCACCACAATCTCAATCGGATTATGATCACTCACGCCATGACCCCCCAACACACTCCATCGAAAATCACACACTCTCATTGCTGCCTCACTCACTAGAGTAACATCAATGTCACTCGTTCCCATCGGACCGTCGAATGTGTACCACTCACTAGGCTCGTTGATCACCTGCACCTCTTGGGTAATCACCCATTCGGCCAGCGTCTCACCCCGGTCATGGTTCGGATGGCCAGGTCTTTGCCTGTCCATCTTACTGAACCAGAGGGGGGACGACGCGTTCGCGTCTAGGCCAAGGATGACAGGATTGCTACTCACCTGGAGTAGTACCGCATCCATGTACTGAAGGTACGGATCTATAGGCTCGGAAAACTTACAATACATACTGACAACATACAACCTGCCAAAATTTCCCTCTAACCCCACACACACTCCCCAGTCAGTAGAGTTCACCAAAGTGCACTCTATGCCGGGGTCATTCACAACAACTGCGGCATGGCACCTGCTGTCAGGGAATACCCGCATCTCTGCGGGGAAACCGCGTACTCCGCCATGGCGGAAGCACGGTTCCTGCAACAGGGCCACACCGTAGCCCCCTTTAAAAAACATCTGCCCCATATCACACGTAACAGCGTACGAACCCTGGCAATTAATTTGCAGAGCCGAGACATGTTAGTGTCTTGCATTCACTCTCGCCAAGACTGCGCTGTAAGCAGGGCATGCCGCCGAGAGCATATTATGCTCCGACGGTAGCCCCTTAAAACGACAATTTCGGCAGTCCACCGGGTTGGTGCACTTCGCCGCTACATGGCCCCTTGTCCGCACTGGCGGCACACACTCACCTTCAGCCGGCACTCCTGGACCTTGTGGTCGAAGCCCACGCAGCGATGGCAGGCATACGTCCGGACCTGGGACCGGCAGCGGAAGCTGAACCACTTTATTTACACCCGTCCGGTGTCTAAAGCGGCCAGTGCCTTCTCGCTGACCTCCAGAGTCACGTTCTTCGTGCCTCCATCAGCTGCGGTCCATGGCTTCGATGCAAAGTGCACCGACTTCTTAAAGTCAGCCACGGTCATCTCTCCCTGCAAGTTGTTCGTCCACAACTCCTGCATGAACTCCTCCGGAGACAGCGCCGTATCGACATCGTAGATCGTCAGGCGCGGCTTGACGGCCTGGTTCTTCTCCACGCTCAATCCAACCTCGGCGAACTTCTTGGATGCGGCGACCTTGGAGGCTTCCGAGGCTGACGGCGTGCGGATGATGGCTCCGCCACGCTTAAGCTCCCGGACCTCGTGGACGCGGACTCCAAGCGTCGGCGCGACCTCCTTCCGAACTTTCTCAGCAATTTGACTGCTGGAGAGCTCCGGGTCGGTCCCCTTCACCACGCAGGACCAAGTCTCCCGCACCTTGGTACGGGGGACCGGAACTGGGGCTATTGGGGCGGCGGCAGCGGTTTGTCCCACGGTGGTGGGACGCAGCAATGATGACGTCGGCGGCGGCATGGCGACCCGAGTCTCCAACTCGGACACCCGCAGCATGAGTGCTACGACAAGCTCGACGTAGCGACTCATTGTCGCCGACACGGCCTCAAGTTGCCTCCAAGCAAGGCGCTGCGGACTGCACGCTGGGTGGCGGACAGCTCCGACAACACCGCTCCATGCCCTGCAGCAACTGCTGCACGGGCGCCGAGCTTCTCCATAGCTGCGGCAGGGGCGACGAATGCAGCAGTGGGGGCGACAAATGCAGCAGCGGGGGCGACGGCGGTGGGTGCGGCGATGTAGGCGGCGACGGGGACGGCAGCGGCAGCAGGGGCGACGGCGGGGACTCCAGGTGCGGCCTCCAGGCCAGCACCGTTCAGGCCTCCAGGGCAAGACAGAGCCGCACTGCTCTGCTTCTTTGGCGAGCCCCTTTGGTCCACACGCTTGGGCTCCAGCTCTCCAGTATCCAGCTCCATGGAGATGGACCTCTCCCGCGACGTCCTCGACTGCCGATAGGCAGGCGAGGTGACGTCAGCGCTTGGCGCACTGGCAACGCTCGATCGGCTGCCCGAGCACCTCCGGCAACTTCGTCCGCGCGGCATATTCAAATTCGAATTTATCGCGCCACAAAAACTCCGCCAAATTTAGCACAAGAGTTTTGCACTACGCGGCCACACTGCACTCAGCTGTTTAATGTTTTTATGCCGATATGGCAGCACTAAACACAGCTGGAAAAAGCTGTTTTCACGTTCTTTACCGCGTCAGCAGCACCGACGCACAGCTGTTTTTAAGCTTTTTGACGTTTCTAACGAGGTTGGCAGCACCAAGCTTTAAGCTTGGCCACCAAACCACGTGGCGAATTTTCGCGACGGAAAAACACGATTTTCCGCGGAAATACGTTAACTACACTAACCGCACAACTTGCACTTTATAGCAGCAACGTTCGCACACAAAACGCACACATTTTTGTTCCAAAAGGCAGCTTATTTCGGCTGATATTAATTTTTTCCACGGAGCGCACAGAAAACACGTCCGTTCTCTTCGGGAGATAGGGACAGGCGTGTGTCTCGGATCTCTCCGAACTTGTTTTACGTGGCGTGTTCCACACTGAAGGGATTACAATCACGGCACTCGAATATATCTACAAGTAGGCATATAGTGCATGGGCACGGATGATACGCCTGCCAGCGCCCCAGATTAGAAGCTATAGCTATATACATAGCAACTATCCTGGTACCTTTCGAACATGCGCTTGCCGGGCAACATGTTCCCTCTGGATAAGAGGCGAGGTATATCTATCACCTCTGCTGATCTATGGGTCACAGCACCCGAGTTGTATAACGCAACTCCACGTCGAATCCGGAGATTCTACCCGCGATTTGGGTATCAACCACAGCCACCACGATACTCCCACTAGGGGGCCTACCTCAATGGTAGTGCTTGGACACACTATCCAACCCGTGGCACCGAAGTTTGTGGGCTCGGTGACCCACCCCTTTAGCTCCGACAAGCTCGGATGGGGGGCCCTGCCATGTTAGTCGCCTCTTACGACAAGCTATGGCGAACTGTGACAGTATTCTAGGCCGCTAGTCACACGGCACGAAAAATGGTGGGCTTCAAAAGCCCCTCCTCCTCCTAAACACCTCCTCAGCAAACTCGGTAAGTCTTCTGGTCCTGTCGTCGCTTTCCAAAATCATTCCAAATGTCCAGGATTCGCCAACGCGCTGCAGACCGAGTCCATCGAGGTCTCGCAAGTCTGCATAGAGGGGGCAGGCACATAAGATGTGCTCCCAGTCCTCATTAGGATCGCCGCATGAGCATGCTGCAGTATCGCTAAGAGCTCTCCTATGCAGAAATGCATTGAACGATCCGTGCCCTGTCAGCAAGAATCCCGCGCGCATCGAGAACCCGAAATCCGGATTCCGATAGACGAATCCTGCATCAGGGATGAATTTGTGAGTCACCCGACCGGGCGAGTCACCATCATCCCATCTGCTCTGCCATTCTGACAGAAGGCATTCGTCTACCCGCGAGACTCGTTGCGCCAAGCTCAGACCTGAAAGGTCCTCGCCATAGAGCCAGTCGTCCCCCTCCAACGGGTATCCACGCTTCAACTTGTACTTGACTGCTATTTTCATAGCGGCCAAGTCAAGAGGCGGGGCTCCAGCAAGCACTTGCAGTGCCGGGGTCGACACTGTGCGGCATACTGGGAGGCATCCTAAAAGGATCAGCCTCTGGCAGGCAAGAAGTCGCCTCCTGGCTACAACTTGCCTCGTCGTCGTGACATACCATACCGAGGCACCAAACAGTGCACAGGGCACCATGAGTCCGGCATATATGGTCCGCCTGGCCCGAGGACTGAATCCCCAGTCAACTCGCAGCACACGCGCCAATGCTCCTACGACTCCGGTCATTCGCTGACGCAGCGACGCGATGTGCATGAAGAAATTCATGCGCTCGCTGACCGTGATGCCAAGGTACCGGCAGCTGCTGACGTACGGGAGAAATGCTCCAGCAGATCTCACCGACGGGGTGCGCGCGAAGGCACCCTTCAGCAGCATGATTACCGTCTTGCTGGTGGAAATGGTGACACCAATTTCCGTACCCCACGCTTCAACGATGGACATCAGTTGCGTTCCTTTGCTCTCCAGCACGGCTCGGGAATTACCTTCGACGAGAAGAAGCAGGTCATCCGCATACGCGCTGAAAGCGCAGTATGGCTGGAGGCGCCGGAGCAGGACATCCATCAGTAGATCCCAAATGAATGGGCCACTAATGGATCCCTGCGGGCAGCCTCTAGTCACTGGAACACTCACGGTTCCAGAACTGCTTCGGATCTCTGCTCTTCTGTCTGAGAAGAAGCTCTGCCACAAGCTCAACTCGGCATCCCAAGTCGGCGAGCCGACGCAGTGCAGCACTCCATTCGACGTTGTCGAACGCACCCTTGAAGTCGACGAAGATCCCGAGCACGTATCGCGCCGGGCTGGCGGCGACACTGCTCTTCACGTGCCTCCAAGCGTCGTCGACACATCGTCCTTGGCGAAATCCGAACTGCCATCTGCATCCTTCCGGAAGAACTTCTCTCACACGATCAACCATGATGGCCTCAAGCACCTTGCCAAATACTGGCAACAGGCATATCCCACGGTACGACGAGGGTTCGCACCTATCCTTGTCGGGCCCCTTGAGTAGCGCCACTACACGTGGACACTTCCACTCTCGGGGGAAGTAGCCCGACTGGATGCAACGGGAATATAGTGCCGTCAGATACTGAGGTATGGCGCGCCACACTGCTTTGCAGATAGTGCCATTGATGCCGTCCATGCCGGGAGAGCGTCTGCTCTTCAACCTGGCGACACAAGCATCAACCTCTACTTCCTCGAGGGCCGGTGGGACCTCCTCCGCTCCGGCAATCGGTGCATCAGACTCCGCAACTGGGAAAAAGTTACGGAGGAGCACACGCGCACAATCACCCCAATCGGTGATTAGCTCGCCATCAACGCGGAGGCACCCAATCTCCGTGCACTTTCTGCGTCCTCGGCAGATCTTGTAGACGCGCCCCCAGGGATCGTGTGCGTTTTCTCCCACGAAGCGTCTCCAACTCTCCTCCTTCGCCCTTAGGATGAGCTTCTTACAGTCGGCTGAGGCTTGCCTCAGCTCAACTGCGAGCAGCTCAGCCGCATCGCCGTCTCCACGACGACGAGCGTTTTGAAGCCGGCGGCGAAGTCTCCTGACTTCGCGTCTCACCGTGTTCAGGCTGGCGGTCCACCAGCCTGGCTTCCTTCTCCTAGGCGATCTCGGCGTCCTCGTTCCCAGCGCAAGGTCACACACATCGTGGACCATGCCACGCAGGGAAGAGACTTGCTGGTCCAACGGCGACTGTGAGAAGTCTTCCGGAATATCGGCTGCCCGTCTCACCATCTCCTGTTCGAACAGTCGCCAGCGAGCATTGGAGATGTTCCAGGACGGCACAGGAGCTAAGCTCTCAACTGTGCGCGTGGTCGTTGGTGTTGCCACATGATCACTCAACTCCCACTCGTCCACTCTCCACTCGAATGTGGCCCACATCGATGCTGCATCGTTGGCGATCGTCACGTCGATATTACTACGCGCACGGTAGTTATCGAACGTGAACACCGGGCTAGGCTGGTTGAAGGCAACGGCTCCTTTCTCCAGCATCCACTCAGACAGCAGCTCACCCCGGCTATGGTTTGCTTGTCCCTCGGGATTCCGAGGGAGTTTGCTAAACCAAAGGGGGGATGCTGCGTTCGCGTCGAGTCCCAGGATAGCGGGGGTTCTGCTGGCCTGCAGCAGGACCGCATCCATATACCTGAGGTACGGCTCCAGCTCGGTGTCGAACTGGCAGTATACGGAGCAAAGGAAGATTGAGCCAAAACTCCCATTAACGCTCACGCATACGCCATAGTCGGTGGTAAGCGGCTCCATCGGCATGCAGATGACATCCTGGTGATCCACGAAGATGGCTGCCTTGTTTCTCTGGTCGGTGTATATCCTCATTCCATCCGGCAGCGCATCACTCGTCCCGCTACCAATGTATGGCTCCTGCAGCAGTGCAAACAGACATCCGGACTCCCTCAGGCGGACTGCGAGCTCAATAGTCGCAGCCCGACCTCGACCACAGTTTGCTTGGATGAACCTAAACATTAATGTCTAGAGTTCACCCTCGCCAGCACTGCCGCATACACCGGGCAGCTCGGGGACAGCATGCTGTGGCCTGAGGGATGCCCGTAGAAACGGCAATTCCGGCAGTCCACCGGATTGGTGCAGCTTCGCGCACTGTGGCCGGACTGTCCGCATTGCCTGCAGACATTGTCCTTCTGTTTGCACTCTGCCACCTTGTGGTTGAAGCCAACACACCTGTGGCACGCGTACGTTCGCACAAGGGCCCTGCATCGGTAGGAGAACCACTTTATGTAGATCCTCCCACCTTCCAGCAGATCTAGCACCTTCGGTTCGCACTCCAGCGTGACACTAACCGTGGCTCCGTCGGAAACCGTCCAAGGCTTACTGTCCAAGTGGACAGCCTTGCGGAACTCCGCCTCCGGGATGTGTTCACGGAGGTTGTTGGCATACAACTCCGCCATAAACTCCTCCGGAGCAATCTGGGTGGCGACATCCTGGACGACAAGTTTAGGTCGCTGCGCAGCGTTCGGCTTGACCTCGAGGCCAATCTCGCCGAACTTCTTGCTGGCAACAACCTTCCTTATCTCGCCTGACGAGGGGGTGCGGATGATGGCACCGCCACGCGCATGCCCTCTCACCTCGTGCACGCGAACTCCCAGCGAAGGGGCAATCTCCCGGCGCACCTTTTCAGCAACCTCTTTACCCGAAAGTTTCGGGTCCTTGCTCACCACCACGGCCGACCACGTGTCACGTGGTTTTCGCGGCGCTGGCACGGGAACTGCGGAAGGTGCTGGCAGGCTGGGATATGCTGCCGCATACCCAACGGGTGGCCGAGAGGCTACAGCCTGCTGCACCGATGGCATCTGAGCCGGCGGCGGTGGCAGCGGCGTCGCCGCTCGCAGTTTGCTGGATTCCTCCAGCACTGCGTTGCGCACCATCAACGCCTGGACAATCGTGTCGTACCGGCTGATGCATCTCATCAGCGCAGTGGCCTGCGCCACTCAGCGCTCATCAGCGACTCCACCACCAGGGTCACATACGTGTCCTTGATGTTGGCCGCTTCCTCCAGGACGCCGTCAGCTCCGTTCTTGATGATACCATCAAGAGACCGCATCGAACTGCGAGAAGGCTCCGGGACGGCAGCGAGGGTCCTAGCGACGACATCGGCGGCTGCGTCAGCAACAGCGGCGGTTGCATCGGCAGCTCCAGCAGCTCTGTCGGCGGGGGCAACGAAGACGGCAGCGTCGGCAGCGGTGGCAGCGGCGGAGGCATCAACAGCCGAGGCAGCTGGAATCACCGGTGTCTCCAATGAGGAGAACGATAGCTCCTCCAGCACCCCGACTGGCTGCGGTTTTCCCGCTCCAGTTACGGCAAGCAGCTTGGCCTGCGTGGGAGCCGATATGGTTGTCGCCCTGGACTTACGTCCACGACGACGTCCCCTGGCTCCAGTCGCACTCTCCGCACGGCTGCTTGCCAGGCTGCTGACGGAGAGCTCACTCTTCGACATGGCGCTCATGGCGCTCATAGCGCCCTTCTCCAGATTCAGCAACGCCTAAAGAGCTGCTAAGAAAATATGGGAGCCAGAAAATATGCAACAGATATTTCTAAAAAGGCAGCCCAAAAGTATGCCTCAAAGTATTACTGAAGTGCGCGCAAAAGCACACACCAAAGCTTTTACCAAGAGAGCACACTTAAGCTCACCGAAAGCATGGCAAAAAGCACAAGCGAGAGCACTCTCAAAGCTCTCTCTCAAGCTCTCTCTTGAGTACTCTCACCAATACTTTCGCACTAAAGCTCTGACCAGAACCATTCACCGAGCTTCTGCAGTGGAAAATTTCCACCACGTGCAGACACGTGTAAAAAGGAAAAACACCTTTTTTGCGCGAATTTTGATATAAAATTGAAGTCTCTGCGACACCGTTTTACCGGAGAAAAAAATAAATTAATACGGAGCACTCCAAAAACACGTCCGACGTTAATCCATTCATGCGCGTCACTGACAGGGAGATAGGGACATGAAAGTCGTATGCGTTTAACGTGAGCACCTGCCACGTTGGCTTAATCTCACGGCCCCCTTGGGCTTGGGATATGAAACTATGCGTCAATCAGCGCCCCTTTGGAACCATGTTCCGCCGGATACCGAATGAAAGTCAATCTGTTCAGGTCATGACTTAATCCTCGGTTAAGGATGGAGGCCTATCTAAACCTCTTCCGATCTGTGGGATCACGGCACCCGGTTGTATAACGCAACTCCACGTCGAGCCAGAAGGCTCTACCCGCATTTGGGTAATAAACCACAACCACCACGTAGCTCCCAAAAGGGGCCTCAACCATAGCCAGGACGGAACAAGTTCCGTGGGCGCTGGCTCCCGTGGTACCAGAAATTATCACAGCCTCCGGTCAGGCGCCGTGCCAACAAGGACACTACCGATTTTGACTCCAGAACAGTCACGGGTCGGTGGCCCCGGATAGAAAAGTACATAGCTGCTCGGAATAGATTATGAGGTGGCCGAAAAGGCCAAATCATAAGGTGTTACAGTTTTATCCACCATGTTCATGGAAATGGCTTTCTCACTGTTCGGAGGCGAGGACTATTCCTTCCTCTTCCGCAAACCGCGGCATTTGCTGCTGGTCAAAGACCAGACCGCTCGAAGGCGGCCAGCTATGTTCCCAACAACCCCTAAGGGCTTGTGACAAGGCGGAGTTGGAGCACCATCTCCGTGGGTCCTCATCACCCGTGGTACCAGAAAAGTCCTCTGGTCGGGTTCGTGCAACTAAACGAAGCACTCCCAGTTTCAGCTACCATGAAGCTCGGGGACTGGTCACCCCGGCGGCGGGCGAAAACCCGGCGAACTTTCCATACACCTATTCACTCGATCCTGATTCACACACCATTCACCCCTAACACATCTCGGCATCTACAAATCAACGCATTCGTCGACGACTGAATACGGCTCTCGCAAACACATTCAACCTGTCTATCCTATCGCTCGTGGAGAGCACTTGACTTAAGTCAAAGTCCCCCCCAGCCTGAACCACACCCAGAGCCCCCAGATCACGAAGATCGTCATACAACGGACACTCACAGAGAACATGTTTCCAGGTCTCGTCTCCCGAGCCACACTGGCATTCCGGACTGTCTGCCAGGTACCGACTATGCAAGAATGCATTCAGTGATCCATGGCCAGTCAAAAGGAACCCGGCGCTGAGGTTAAAGCCAAAGTCCGGTCGGTCGACAACAAACGAGACATCTGAAATGAACTCGTAAGTGCTTGCCAGTCCGACAGGACACATTCACGCAACATAGACTTCCATTCACTTGGCCCTAATCTCTCCACGTTCCCCCCAGACATTTCACGATACAACCATTCGTTCTCCAGCAATGGCAGCCCCTTCTTGAGCTTGTAGCTTACGGCTCTACGCCGTATCTCCAAGTCAAGGGGAACTGCTCCAAACAGAATTTGCAATGCCTCCGTAGAGACAGTGCGACACACAGGCATACACCCCAACAAAATCAACCTTTGCACACTGTAAACTTTCTTTCTGCCTACAGCAGTCAAGACTGCATCGCTCCACACAGGTGATCCGCTTGTTGCGCAAGCAACAAAAAGACCACCATATATGATGCAAACAGCTCTCCTGCTAAGGCCCCATTCACTTCTCAAAACTCGGCGCATTTTCCCAACCGTACTAGCCACTCGGTCCTTCAGATTGGCAAGGTGTGGAGTGAAGCTCAACCGTTCTCCAACGGTCACGCTCAGGCTTCACCTGTCTCACATACCTTATGCTGGAGCCGTCAAGCCTGACAGTGGGCGGCCTTACGAGAGACATCCTGACCTCCCGCAGGCCACGACTGGTAACGCTGCCCTTCAGCATCATCATCACAGTCTTGTCCCTTGCCACGCTGACACCCACACTGCTGCCCCACTGGCTAACAGTGCGCAAGCACTCTGTGGCGCTTGCCTCAATCCTGGAACGCGACTGGCCCTCAACCATGATGAGCAAGTCGTCCGCATACGCACAGCACTTCCATCCCTGCTCGAGCTGCCACAACAGGGGATCCATCATGAGGTTCCATATAAATGGACCACAGATGGAACCCTGTGGGCAACCACGGGCCACATCCTTTCTGACAACCTCATTCACCCCCAACACGCACGCACTGCGTCCCGAGAAATAGCTCTTCCAAAGAGCTACATCCCGGCACCCACACTCGTTCAACCTCTGAATCACACTGGCCCAACTTAGGTAATCAAAAGCCCCCTTGAAATCCACAAACACACCAAGGACGTACTTGGAGTTGCAGGAACTCGGCGGTGGGTGCGGCGATGGTTGCGGCAATGGCGACGGCAGCGGCAGCAGGGGCGACGGCGGAGACTCCAGGTGCGGCCTCCAGGCCAGCACCGTTAAGGCCTCCAGGGCAAGACAGAGCCGCACTGCTCTGCTTCCTCGGTGAGCCCCTTTGGTCCACGCGCTTGGGCTCCAACTCTCCAGTATCCATCTCCATGGAGATGGACCTCTCCCGCGACTTCCTCGACTGCCGATAGGCAGGCGAGGTGACGTCAGCGCTTGCCGCACTGGCAACACTCGAGCGGCTGCCCGAACGGCTACGGCAACCTCGTCCGCGCGGCATATTCGAATTCGAATTTTCCGCGCCACAAAAACTCTGCCAAATTTAGCACAAGAGTTTTGCACTACACGGCCACACTGCACTCAGCTGTCACAACGTTTTTCGCCGATATGGCAGCACAAAAAACAGCTGATAAAAGCTGTTTTTACGTTTTTCACGCGTCTGGCAGCACTAAGCTTAAAGCTTCTTTGTTTTTTTCCAGAACACGTGGCGAATTTTCGCGACGGAAAAACTCGATTTTCCGCGAAAATAGTTAAGCTACGTTAACCGCACAAATCGCAATTAAAAGCAGCAATGTTCGCACACAAAACGCACTTATTTTTATTCCGAAAGGCAGCGTATTTCAGCTGAAATTAATTTTTGCAACGGAGCTCACGAAAAACACGTCCGTTCTCTTCGGGAGATAGGGACATGAAAGTCGTATGCGTTTAACGTGAGCACCTGCCACGTTGGCTTAATCTCACGGCCCCCTTGGGCTTGGGATATGAAACTATGCGTCAATCAGCGCCCCTTTGGAACCATGTTCCGCCGGATACCGAATGAAAGTCAATCTGTTCAGGTCATGACTTAATCCTCGGTTAAGGATGGAGGCCTATCTAAACCTCTTCCGATCTGTGGGATCACGGCACCCGGTTGTATAACGCAACTCCACGTCGAGCCAGAAGGCTCTACCCGCATTTGGGTAATAAACCACAACCACCACGTAGCTCCCAAAAGGGGCCTCAACCATAGCCAGGACGGAACAAGTTCCGTGGGCGCTGGCTCCCGTGGTACCAGAAATTATCACAGCCTCCGGTCAGGCGCCGTGCCAACAAGGACACTACCGATTTTGACTCCAGAACAGTCACGGGTCGGTGGCCCCGGATAGAAAAGTACATAGCTGCTCGGAATAGATTATGAGGTGGCCGAAAAGGCCAAATCATAAGGTGTTACAGTTTTATCCACCATGTTCATGGAAATGGCTTTCTCACTGTTCGGAGGCGAGGACTATTCCTTCCTCTTCCGCAAACCGCGGCATTTGCTGCTGGTCAAAGACCAGACCGCTCGAAGGCGGCCAGCTATGTTCCCAACAACCCCTAAGGGCTTGTGACAAGGCGGAGTTGGAGCACCATCTCCGTGGGTCCTCATCACCCGTGGTACCAGAAAAGTCCTCTGGTCGGGTTCGTGCAACTAAACGAAGCACTCCCAGTTTCAGCTACCATGAAGCTCGGGGACTGGTCACCCCGGCGGCGGGCGAAAACCCGGCGAACTTTCCATACACCTATTCACTCGATCCTGATTCACACACCATTCACCCCTAACACATCTCGGCATCTACAAATCAACGCATTCGTCGACGACTGAATACGGCTCTCGCAAACACATTCAACCTGTCTATCCTATCGCTCGTGGAGAGCACTTGACTTAAGTCAAAGTCCCCCCCAGCCTGAACCACACCCAGAGCCCCCAGATCACGAAGATCGTCATACAACGGACACTCACAGAGAACATGTTTCCAGGTCTCGTCTCCCGAGCCACACTGGCATTCCGGACTGTCTGCCAGGTACCGACTATGCAAGAATGCATTCAGTGATCCATGGCCAGTCAAAAGGAACCCGGCGCTGAGGTTAAAGCCAAAGTCCGGTCGGTCGACAACAAACGAGACATCTGAAATGAACTCGTAAGTGCTTGCCAGTCCGACAGGACACATTCACGCAACATAGACTTCCATTCACTTGGCCCTAATCTCTCCACGTTCCCCCCAGACATTTCACGATACAACCATTCGTTCTCCAGCAATGGCAGCCCCTTCTTGAGCTTGTAGCTTACGGCTCTACGCCGTATCTCCAAGTCAAGGGGAACTGCTCCAAACAGAATTTGCAATGCCTCCGTAGAGACAGTGCGACACACAGGCATACACCCCAACAAAATCAACCTTTGCACACTGTAAACTTTCTTTCTGCCTACAGCAGTCAAGACTGCATCGCTCCACACAGGTGATCCGCTTGTTGCGCAAGCAACAAAAAGACCACCATATATGATGCAAACAGCTCTCCTGCTAAGGCCCCATTCACTTCTCAAAACTCGGCGCATTTTCCCAACCGTACTAGCCACTCGGTCCTTCAGATTGGCAAGGTGTGGAGTGAAGCTCAACCGTTCTCCAACGGTCACGCTCAGGCTTCACCTGTCTCACATACCTTATGCTGGAGCCGTCAAGCCTGACAGTGGGCGGCCTTACGAGAGACATCCTGACCTCCCGCAGGCCACGACTGGTAACGCTGCCCTTCAGCATCATCATCACAGTCTTGTCCCTTGCCACGCTGACACCCACACTGCTGCCCCACTGGCTAACAGTGCGCAAGCACTCTGTGGCGCTTGCCTCAATCCTGGAACGCGACTGGCCCTCAACCATGATGAGCAAGTCGTCCGCATACGCACAGCACTTCCATCCCTGCTCGAGCTGCCACAACAGGGGATCCATCATGAGGTTCCATATAAATGGACCACAGATGGAACCCTGTGGGCAACCACGGGCCACATCCTTTCTGACAACCTCATTCACCCCCAACACGCACGCACTGCGTCCCGAGAAATAGCTCTTCCAAAGAGCTACATCCCGGCACCCACACTCGTTCAACCTCTGAATCACACTGGCCCAACTTAGGTAATCAAAAGCCCCCTTGAAATCCACAAACACACCAAGGACGTACTTGGAGTTGCAGGAACTCGGCGGTGGGTGCGGCGATGGTTGCGGCAATGGCGACGGCAGCGGCAGCAGGGGCGACGGCGGAGACTCCAGGTGCGGCCTCCAGGCCAGCACCGTTAAGGCCTCCAGGGCAAGACAGAGCCGCACTGCTCTGCTTCCTCGGTGAGCCCCTTTGGTCCACGCGCTTGGGCTCCAACTCTCCAGTATCCATCTCCATGGAGATGGACCTCTCCCGCGACTTCCTCGACTGCCGATAGGCAGGCGAGGTGACGTCAGCGCTTGCCGCACTGGCAACACTCGAGCGGCTGCCCGAACGGCTACGGCAACCTCGTCCGCGCGGCATATTCGAATTCGAATTTAAATTCGAATTTTCCGCGCCACAAAAACTCTGCCAAATTTAGCACAAGAGTTTTGCACTACACGGCCACACTGCACTCAGCTGTCACAACGTTTTTCGCCGATATGGCAGCACAAAAAACAGCTGATAAAAGCTGTTTTTACGTTTTTCACGCGTCTGGCAGCACTAAGCTTAAAGCTTCTTTGTTTTTTTCCAGAACACGTGGCGAATTTTCGCGACGGAAAAACTCGATTTTCCGCGAAAATAGTTAAGCTACGTTAACCGCACAAATCGCAATTAAAAGCAGCAATGTTCGCACACAAAACGCACTTATTTTTATTCCGAAAGGCAGCGTATTTCAGCTGAAATTAATTTTTGCAACGGAGCTCACGAAAAACACGTCCGTTCTCTTCGGGAGATAGGGACATGAAAGTCGTATGCGTTTAACGTGAGCACCTGCCACGTTGGCTTAATCTCACGGCCCCCTTGGGCTTGGGATATGAAACTATGCGTCAATCAGCGCCCCTTTGGAACCATGTTCCGCCGGATACCGAATGAAAGTCAATCTGTTCAGGTCATGACTTAATCCTCGGTTAAGGATGGAGGCCTATCTAAACCTCTTCCGATCTGTGGGATCACGGCACCCGGTTGTATAACGCAACTCCACGTCGAGCCAGAAGGCTCTACCCGCATTTGGGTAATAAACCACAACCACCACGTAGCTCCCAAAAGGGGCCTCAACCATAGCCAGGACGGAACAAGTTCCGTGGGCGCTGGCTCCCGTGGTACCAGAAATTATCACAGCCTCCGGTCAGGCGCCGTGCCAACAAGGACACTACCGATTTTGACTCCAGAACAGTCACGGGTCGGTGGCCCCGGATAGAAAAGTACATAGCTGCTCGGAATAGATTATGAGGTGGCCGAAAAGGCCAAATCATAAGGTGTTACAGTTTTATCCACCATGTTCATGGAAATGGCTTTCTCACTGTTCGGAGGCGAGGACTATTCCTTCCTCTTCCGCAAACCGCGGCATTTGCTGCTGGTCAAAGACCAGACCGCTCGAAGGCGGCCAGCTATGTTCCCAACAACCCCTAAGGGCTTGTGACAAGGCGGAGTTGGAGCACCATCTCCGTGGGTCCTCATCACCCGTGGTACCAGAAAAGTCCTCTGGTCGGGTTCGTGCAACTAAACGAAGCACTCCCAGTTTCAGCTACCATGAAGCTCGGGGACTGGTCACCCCGGCGGCGGGCGAAAACCCGGCGAACTTTCCATACACCTATTCACTCGATCCTGATTCACACACCATTCACCCCTAACACATCTCGGCATCTACAAATCAACGCATTCGTCGACGACTGAATACGGCTCTCGCAAACACATTCAACCTGTCTATCCTATCGCTCGTGGAGAGCACTTGACTTAAGTCAAAGTCCCCCCCAGCCTGAACCACACCCAGAGCCCCCAGATCACGAAGATCGTCATACAACGGACACTCACAGAGAACATGTTTCCAGGTCTCGTCTCCCGAGCCACACTGGCCGGACTGTCTGCCAGGTACCGACTATGCAAGAATGCATTCAGTGATCCATGGCCAGTCAAAAGGAACCCGGCGCTGAGGTTAAAGCCAAAGTCCGGTCGGTCGACAACAAACGAGACATCTGAAATGAACTCGTAAGTGCTTGCCAGTCCGACAGGACACATTCACGCAACATAGACTTCCATTCACTTGGCCCTAATCTCTCCACGTTCCCCCCAGACATTTCACGATACAACCATTCGTTCTCCAGCAATGGCAGCCCCTTCTTGAGCTTGTAGCTTACGGCTCTACGCCGTATCTCCAAGTCAAGGGGAACTGCTCCAAACAGAATTTGCAATGCCTCCGTAGAGACAGTGCGACACACAGGCATACACCCCAACAAAATCAACCTTTGCACACTGTAAACTTTCTTTCTGCCTACAGCAGTCAAGACTGCATCGCTCCACACAGGTGATCCGCTTGTTGCGCAAGCAACAAAAAGACCACCATATATGATGCAAACAGCTCTCCTGCTAAGGCCCCATTCACTTCTCAAAACTCGGCGCATTTTCCCAACCGTACTAGCCACTCGGTCCTTCAGATTGGCAAGGTGTGGAGTGAAGCTCAACCGTTCTCCAACGGTCACGCTCAGGCTTCACCTGTCTCACATACCTTATGCTGGAGCCGTCAAGCCTGACAGTGGGCGGCCTTACGAGAGACATCCTGACCTCCCGCAGGCCACGACTGGTAACGCTGCCCTTTAGCATCATCATCACAGTCTTGTCCCTTGCCACGCTGACACCCACACTGCTGCCCCACTGGCTAACAGTGCGCAAGCACTCTGTGGCGCTTGCCTCAATCCTGGAACGCGACTGGCCCTCAACCATGATGAGCAAGTCGTCCGCATACGCACAGCACTTCCATCCCTGCTCGAGCTGCCACAACAGGGGATCCATCATGAGGTTCCATATAAATGGACCACAGATGGAACCCTGTGGGCAACCACGGGCCACATCCTTTCTGACAACCTCATTCACCCCCAACACGCACGCACTGCGTCCCGAGAAATAGCTCTTCCAAAGAGCTACATCCCGGCACCCACACTCGTTCAACCTCTGAATCACACTGGCCCAACTTAGGTAATCAAAAGCCCCCTTGAAATCCACAAACACACCAAGGACGTACTTGGAGTTGCAGGAACTCGGCGGTGGGTGCGGCGATGGTTGCGGCATTGGCGACGGCAGCGGCAGCAGGGGCGACGGCGGAGACTCCAGGTGCGGCCTCCAGGCCAGCACCGTTAAGGCCTCCAGGGCAAGACAGAGCCGCACTGCTCTGCTTCCTCGGTGA
Organism: Drosophila atripex; assembly: GCA_035045925.1. Lineage (NCBI taxonomy): Eukaryota > Metazoa > Arthropoda > Insecta > Diptera > Drosophilidae > Drosophila > Drosophila atripex. The sequence continues at coordinate 168,265 of JAWNOP010000016.1, forward strand.
GCCCCTTTGGTCCACGCGCTTGGGCTCCAACTCTCCAGTATCCATTTCCATGGAGATGGACCTCTCCCGCGACTTCCTCGACTGCCGATAGGCAGGCGAGGTGACGTCAGCGCTTGCCGCACTGGCAACACTCGAGCGGCTGCCCGAACGGCTACGGCAACCTCGTCCGCGCGGCATATTCGAATTCGAATTTAAATTCGAATTTTCCGCGCCACAAAAACTCTGCCAAATTTAGCACAAGAGTTTTGCACTACACGGCCACACTGCACTCAGCTGTCACAACGTTTTTCGCCGATATGGCAGCACAAAAAACAGCTGATAAAAGCTGTTTTTACGTTTTTCACGCGTCTGGCAGCACTAAGCTTAAAGCTTCTTTGTTTTTTTCCAGAACACGTGGCGAATTTTCGCGACGGAAAAACTCGATTTTCCGCGAAAATAGTTAAGCTACGTTAACCGCACAAATCGCAATTAAAAGCAGCAATGTTCGCACACAAAACGCACTTATTTTTATTCCGAAAGGCAGCGTATTTCAGCTGAAATTAATTTTTGCAACGGAGCTCACGAAAAACACGTCCGTTCTCTTCGGGAGATAGGGACATGAAAGTCGTATGCGTTTAACGTGAGCACCTGCCACGTTGGCTTAATCTCACGGCCCCCTTGGGCTTGGGATATGAAACTATGCGTCAATCAGCGCCCCTTTGGAACCATGTTCCGCCGGATACCGAATGAAAGTCAATCTGTTCAGGTCATGACTTAATCCTCGGTTAAGGATGGAGGCCTATCTAAACCTCTTCCGATCTGTGGGATCACGGCACCCGGTTGTATAACGCAACTCCACGTCGAGCCAGAAGGCTCTACCCGCATTTGGGTAATAAACCACAACCACCACGTAGCTCCCAAAAGGGGCCTCAACCATAGCCAGGACGGAACAAGTTCCGTGGGCGCTGGCTCCCGTGGTACCAGAAATTATCACAGCCTCCGGTCAGGCGCCGTGCCAACAAGGACACTACCGATTTTGACTCCAGAACAGTCACGGGTCGGTGGCCCCGGATAGAAAAGTACATAGCTGCTCGGAATAGATTATGAGGTGGCCGAAAAGGCCAAATCATAAGGTGTTACAGTTTTATCCACCATGTTCATGGAAATGGCTTTCTCACTGTTCGGAGGCGAGGACTATTCCTTCCTCTTCCGCAAACCGCGGCATTTGCTGCTGGTCAAAGACCAGACCGCTCGAAGGCGGCCAGCTATGTTCCCAACAACCCCTAAGGGCTTGTGACAAGGCGGAGTTGGAGCACCATCTCCGTGGGTCCTCATCACCCGTGGTACCAGAAAAGTCCTCTGGTCGGGTTCGTGCAACTAAACGAAGTGTTGTATAAGGATGATAAGTTGTTGTTGATGAAGACTCATGCACGTCAGTGCCGTTTTGATTTAGGTTTGATAATAATCTTTTATTTGAAGTTAAATGTTCTCTTACCCTAAGTACATAAGTTCGGCGCGCACTGCGCTGCCGCTTTAGCCGGCAGCGGCGCGGCTGCATATATATTTCTTATATGTATATACTTATGCTTATGCATATGGACATGCATGCTTTGTCTTACGTAAATACTTTAGAGTGAGAGAGAGTATTATGCACTTATGCATAGGACACTGGCGGTCAGCGTGCATATGCTGACTTAGCCGAATTCACAAGTGGCCGAACTTGTTACGCGCTCACTTGAGTTTGTTTTAGTTTTATTGTGATTTGCTGTGGCTGCACAAAGTGTTGTCGCCACATAAGTACCGAACACAGTGTATACTCGATACTCGATACTTATGCTTATGTGCGTATTACAGAAGCACTCCCAGTTTCAGCTACCATGAAGCTCGGGGACTGGTCACCCCGGCGGCGGGCGAAAACCCGGCGAACCTTTCATACACCTATTCACTCGATCCTGATTCACACACCATTCACCCCTAACACATCTCGGCATCTACAAATCAACGCATTCGTCGACGACTGAATACGGCTCTCGCAAACACATTCAACCTGTCTATCCTATCGCTCGTGGAGAGCACTTGACTTAAGTCAAAGTCCCCCCCAGCCTGAACCACACCCAGAGCCCCCAGATCACGAAGATCGTCATACAACGGACACTCACAGAGAACATGTTTCCAGGTCTCGTCTCCCGAGCCACACTGGCATTCCGGACTGTCTGCCAGGTACCGACTATGCAAGAATGCATTCAGTGATCCATGGCCAGTCAAAAGGAACCCGGCACTGAGGTTAAAACCAAAGTCCGGTCGGTCGAAAACAAACGAGACATCTGAAATGAACTCGTAAGTGGCCCGCCCATTCTCACTATCATCCCATCGGGCTTGCCAGTCCGACAGGACACATTCACGCAACATAGACTTCCATTCACTTGGCCCTAATCTCTCCACTTTCCCCCCAGACATTTCACGATACAACCATTCGTTCTCCAGCAATGGCAGCCCCTTCTTGAGCTTGTAGCTTACGGCTCTACGCCGTATCTCCAAGTCAAGGGGAACTGCTCCAAACAGAATTTGCAATGCCTCCGTAGAGACAGTGCGACACACAGGCATACACCCCAACAAAATCAACCTTTGCACACTGTAAACTTTCTTTCTGCCTACAGCAGTCAAGACTGCATCGCTCCACACAGGTGATCCGCTTGTTGCGCAAGCAACAAAAAGACCACCATATATGATGCAAACAGCTCTCCTGCTAAGGCCCCATTCACTTCTCAAAACTCGGCGCATTTTCCCAACCGTACTAGCCACTCGGTCCTTCAGATTGGCAAGGTGTGGAGTGAAGCTCAACCGTTCTCCAACGGTCAAGCCCAGGTACTTCACCTGTCTCACATACCTTATGCTGGAGCCGTCAAGCCTGACAGTGGGCGGCCTTACGAGAGACATCCTGACCTCCCGCAGGCCACGACTAGTAACGCTGCCCTTCAGCATCATCATCACAGTCTTGTCCCTTGCCACGCTGCCCCACTGGCTAACAGTGCGCAAGCACTCTGTGGCGCTTGCCTCAATCCTGGAACGCGACTGGCCCTCAACCATGATGAGCAAGTCGTCCGCATACGCACAGCACTTCCATCCCTGCTCGAGCTGCCACAACAGGGGATCCATCATGAGGTTCCATATAAATGGACCACAGATGGAACCCTGTGGGCAACCACGGGCCACATCCTTTCTGACAACCTCATTCACCCCCAACACGCACGCACTGCGTCCCGAGAAATAGCTCTTCCAAAGAGCTACATCCCGGCACCCACACTCGTTCAACCTCTGAATCACACTGGCCCAACTTAGGTAATCAAAAGCCCCCTTGAAATCCACAAACACACCAAGGACGTACTTGGAGTTGCAGGAACTCACAGAGTCCTTAACATACCTCCAAGCGTCCTCCACACACCTCCCCTCGCGGAAGCCAAATTGCCTATCAGACATCTGACTCCCCACACTCTCCTGCAGCCGTTCCACCAGCACTCTCTCCAGAACTTTTGCAAGAACTGGAACGAGGCTGATGCCCCGAAAGGACCTCGGATTGCTCCGGATCCTATCGGGTGACTTTAGAAGCACACTCACCCTTGTGCACTTCCATGCACTTGGAAAAGTTCCTTCACTCACGCATTTCCCGTATAATTCATACAAGTGATCTGGAATGGCCTTCCAGACACTTTTACAAATTTCCCCCGTAAACCCATCCATACCAGGAGCTTTCCCAGAGCGAAGCTTGGTGAATGACCACTCAAGCTCGCTCACCAGGAGGGGATCGGCAACACCCACTGCATCAGGCACTGAGTGCTGTCGATCCTCCCTAGGAAAGAATTCGGACAATAGACATTCCACACAGTCCTTCCAGGTTGTAAGCATTTGGCCTCCAACCTGTAAGGCACATACACCCCTGTCCCTATCCTTCCCGCCCTCCCGCAGAATTTTGTAAACACGACCCCAGGGATCGTGCTTATTTCGTTCTACGAAAGAGCGCCACTCGTCCTCTTTCACACGCAAAACCTTATGCTTGTACTCGTGAACCCGAGTACTAAGCTGTTCCCTAAGCTGGGCCACGCCTTCCGCATTGGCCCTTCTGGCCCTTTGGAATCTCTTCCTCAGAGACCGGAGGGACCGCTGCTCGGCTTTCAGTTCACGCGTCCACCACTTAACACGCTTACGAGTCACCTTGCGGTGCCTCGCAAACATGGCATCATTCGCACTCGTAACCCACCCTGTCACACATGCAACTTGCTCATCCACATTCATAGCACAGAAGGTGCTAAACGGGACTTGCGTCGCCGCTTCTCTCACATAATGCCCATGAAGGGCCCAATTCGCTCCACGAAAGCGCCACCCATTAACCGCAACATTCGCATCCAGGGCCATATTGTGAGTCACCACAATCTCAATCGGATTATGATCACTCACGCCATGACCCCCCAACACACTCCATCGAAAATCACACACTCTCATTGCTGCCTCACTCACTAGAGTAACATCAATGTCACTCGTTCCCATCGGACCGTCGAATGTGTACCACTCACTAGGCTCGTTGATCACCTGCACCTCTTGGGTAATCCCCATTCGGCCAGCGTCTCACCCCGGTCATGGTTCGGATGGCCAGGTCTTTGCCTGTCCATCTTACTGAACCAGAGGGGGGACGACGCGTTCGCGTCTAGGCCAAGGATGACAGGATTACTACTCACCTGGAGTAGTACCGCATCCATGTACTGAAGGTACGGATCTATAGGCTCGGAAAACTTGCAATACATACTGACAACATACAACGTGCCAAAATTTCCCTCTAACCCCACACACACTCCCCAGTCAGTAGAGTTCACCAAAGTGCACTCTATGCCGGGGTCATTCACAACAACTGCGGCATGGCACCTGCTGTCAGGGAATACCCGCATCTCTGCGGGGAAACCACGTACTCCGCCATGGCGGAAGCACGGTTCCTGCAACAGGGCCACACCGTAGCCCCTTTCACATATCATCTGCCCCACATCACACGTAACAGCGTACGAACCCTGGCAATTAATTTACAAGAGCCGAGACATGTTAGTGTCTAGCATTCACTCTCGCCAAGACTGCGCTGTAAACAGGGCACGCCGCCGAGAGCATATTATGCCCCGACGGTAGACCCTTAAAACGACAATTTCGGCAGTCCACCGGGCTGGTGCACTTCGCCGCTACATGGCCCCCTTGTCCGCACTGGCGGCACACACTCACCTTCAGCCGGCACTCCTGGACCTTGTGGTCGAAGCCCACGCAGCGATGGCAGGCATACGTCCGGACCTGGGACCGGCAGCGGAAGCTAAACCACTTAATGTACACCCGTCCGGTGTCCAGAGCGGCCAGTGCCTTCTCGCTGACCTCCAGAGTCACGTTCGTCGTGCCTCCATCAGCTGCGGTCCACGGCTTCGATGCAAAGTGCACCGACTTCTTGAAGTCAGCCACGGTCATCTCATCCTTCAGGTTGTTGGCGTACAGCTCCTCCATGAAGACCTCCGGGGTGAGCGCCGTGTCCACTTCAAAGACCGTCAGGCGTGGCTTGACGGCCTGGTTCCGCTCAACGCTGAGTCCGACCTCGGCGAACTTCCTTGACGCGGCGACCTTGGAGGCTTCCGAGGCTGACGGCGTGCGGATGATGGCTCCGCCACGCTTGAGCTCTCGGACCTCGTGCACTCGAACTCCGAGCGTCGGCGCGACCTCCTTGCGCACCTTCTCCGCAATCTGGCTGCTGGAGAGCTCCGGGTCGGTCCCCTTCACCACGCAGGACCAAGTCTCCCGCACCTTGGTACGGGGGACCGGAACTGGGGCTATTGGGGCGGCGGCAACGACGACGTCGGCGGCGGCATGGCGACCCGAGTCTCCAACTCGGACACCCGCAGCATGAGTGCTACGACAAGCTCGACGTAGCGACTCATTGTCGCCGACACGGCCTCCAAGTTGCCTCCGAGCAGGGCGCTGCGGACTGCACGCTGGGTAGCGGACAGCTCCGACAGCACCGCTCCATGCCCAGCAGCAACTGCTGCACGGGCGCCGAGCTTCTCCACAGCAGCGGCAGGGGCGACGAATGCAGCGGGGGCGACGAACGCAGCAGCGGGGGCGACGGCGGTGGGTGCGGCGATGGTTGCGGCAATGGCGACGGCAGCGGCAGCAGGGGCGACGGCGGAGACTCCAGGTGCGGCCTCCAGGCCAGCACCGTTAAGGCCTCCAGGGCAAGACAGAGCCGCACTGCTCTGCTTCCTCGGTGAGCCCCTTTGGTCCACGCGCTTGGGCTCCAACTCTCCAGTATCCATCTCCATGGAGATGGACCTCTCCCGCGACTTCCTCGACTGCCGATAGACAGGCGAGGTGACGTCAGCGCTTGCCGCACTGGCAACACTCGAGCGGCTGCCCGAGCGGCTGCCCGAGCGGCTACGGCAACCTCGTCCGCGCGGCATTTTCGAATTCGAATTTAAATTCGAATTTTCCGCGCCACAAAAACTCTGACAAATTTAGCACAGGAGTTTTGCACTACACGACCACACTGCACTCAGCTGTCACAACGTTTTCCGCCGATATGGCAGCACAAAAAACAGCTGATAAAAGCTGTTTTTACGTTTTTCACGCGTCTGGCAGCACTAAGCTTAAAGCTTCTTTGTTTTTTTCCAGAACACGTGGCGAATTTTCGCGACGGAAAAACTCGATTTTCCGCGAAAATAGTTAAGCTACGTTAACCGCACAAATCGCAATTAAAAGCAGCAATGTTCGAACACAAAACGCACTTATTTTTATTCCGAAAGGCAGCGTATTTCAGCTGAAATTAATTTTTGCAACGGAGCTCACGAAAAACACGTCCGTTCTCTTCGGGAGATAGGGACATGAAAGTCGTATGCGTTTAACGTGAGCACCTGCCACGTTGGCTTAATCTCACGGCCCCCTTGGGCTTGGGATATGAAACTATGCGTCAATCAGCGCCCCTTTGGAACCATGTTCCGCCGGATACCGAATGAAAGTCAATCTGTTCAGGTCATGACTTAATCCTCGGTTAAGGATGGAGGCCTATCTAAACCTCTTCCGATCTGTGGGATCACGGCACCCGGTTGTATAACGCAACTCCACGTCAAGCCAGAAGGCTCTACCCGCATTTGGGTAATAAAGGGGGAGATAGGGACATGAAAGTCGTATGCGTTTAACGTGAGCACCTGCCACGTTGGCTTAATCTCACGGCCCCCTTGGGCTTGGGATATGAAACTATGCGTCAATCAGCGCCCCTTTGGAACCATGTTCCGCCGGATACCGAATGAAAGTCAATCTGTTCAGGTCATGACTTAATCCTCGGTTAAGGATGGAGGCCTATCTAAACCTCTTCCGATCTGTGGGATCACGGCACCCGGTTGTATAACGCAACTCCACGTCAAGCCAGAAGGCTCTACCCGCATTTGGGTAATAAAGGGGGAGATAGGGACATGAAAGTCGTATGCGTTTAACGTGAGCACCTGCCACGTTGGCTTAATCTCACGGCCCCCTTGGGCTTGGGATATGAAACTATGCGTCAATCAGCGCCCCTTTGGAACCATGTTCCGCCGGATACCGAATGAAAGTCAATCTGTTCAGGTCATGACTTAATCCTCGGTTAAGGATGGAGGCCTATCTAAACCTCTTCCGATCTGTGGGATCACGGCACCCGGTTGTATAACGCAACTCCACGTCGAGCCAGAAGGCTCTACCCGCATTTGGGTAATAAACCACAACCACCACGTAGCTCCCAAAAGGGGCCTCAACCATAGCCAGGACGGAACAAGTTCCGTGGGCGCTGGCTCCCGTGGTACCAGAAATTATCACAGCCTCCGGTCAGGCGCCGTGCCAACAAGGACACTACCGATTTTGACTCCAGAACAGTCACGGGTCGGTGGCCCCGGATAGAAAAGTACATAGCTGCTCGGAATAGATTATGAGGTGGCCGAAAAGGCCAAATCAGTTCAGTTACAGTTTTATCCACCATGTTCATGGACATGGCTTTCTCACTGTTCGGAGGCGAGGACTATTCCTTCCTCTTCCGCAAACCGCGGCATTTGCTGCTGGTCAAAGACCAGACCGCTCGAAGGCGGCCAGCTATGTTCCCAACAACCCCTAAGGGCTTGTGACAAGGCGGAGTTGGAGCACCATCTCCGTGGGTCCTCATCACCCGTGGTACCAGAAAAGTCCTCTGGTCGGGTTCGTGCAACTAAACGAAGCACTCCCAGTTTCAGCTACCATGAAGCTCGGGGACTGGTCACCCCGGCGGCGGGCGAAAACCCGGCGAACTTTCCATACACCTATTCACTCGATCCTGATTCACACACCATTCACCCCTAACACATCTCGGCATCTACAAATCAACGCATTCGTCGACGACTGAATACGGCTCTCGCAAACACATTCAACCTGTCTATCCTATCGCTCGTGGAGAGCACTTGACTTAAGTCAAAGTCCCCCCCAGCCTGAACCACACCCAGAGCCCCCAGATCACGAAGATCGTCATACAACGGACACTCACAGAGAACATGTTTCCAGGTCTCGTCTCCCGAGCCACACTGGCATTCCGGACTGTCTGCCAGGTACCGACTATGCAAGAATGCATTCAGTGATCCATGGCCAGTCAAAAGGAACCCGGCACTGAGGTTAAAACCAAAGTCCGGTCGGTCGAAAACAAACGAGACATCTGAAATGAACTCGTAAGTGGCCCGCCCATTCTCACTATCATCCCATCGGGCTTGCCAGTCCGACAGGACACATTCACGCAACATAGACTTCCATTCACTTGGCCCTAATCTCTCCACTTTCCCCCCAGACATTTCACGATACAACCATTCGTTCTCCAGCAATGGCAGCCCCTTCTTGAGCTTGTAGCTTACGGCTCTACGCCGTATCTCCAAGTCAAGGGGAACTGCTCCAAACAGAACTTGCAATGCCTCCGTAGAGACAGTGCGACACACAGGCATACACCCCAACAAAATCAACCTTTGCACACTGTAAACTTTCTTTCTGCCTACAGCAGTCAAGACTGCATCGCTCCACACAGGTGATCCGCTTGTTGCGCAAGCAACAAAAAGACCACCATATATGATGCGAACAGCTCTCCTGCTAAGGCCCCATTCACTTCTCAAAACTCGGCGCATTTTCCCAACCGTACTGGCCACTCGGTCCTTCAGATTGGCAAGGTGTGGAGTGAAGCTCAACCATTCTCCAACGGTCAAGCCCAGGTACTTCACCTGTCTCACATACCTTATGCTGGAGCCGTCAAGCCTGACAGTGGGCGGCCTTATGAGAGACATCCTGACCTCCCGCAGGCCACGACTGGTAACGCTGCCCTTCAGCATCATCATCACAGTCTTGTCCCTTGCCACGCTGACACCCAAATTGCTGCCCCACTGGCTAACAGTGCGCAAGCACTCTGTTGCGCTTGCCTCAATCCTGGAACGCGACTGGCCCTCAACCATGATGAGCAAGTCGTCCGCATACGCACAGCACTTCCATCCCTGCTCGAGCTGCCACAACAGGGGATCCATCATGAGGTTCCATATAAATGGACCACAGATGGAACCCTGTGGGCAACCACGGGCCACATCCTTTCTGACAACCTCATTCACCCCCAACACGCACGCACTGCGTCCCGAGAAATAGCTCTTCCAAAGAGCTACATCCCGGCACCCACACTCGTTCAACCTCTGAATCACACTGGCCCAACTTAGGTAATCAAAAGCCCCCTTGAAATCCACAAACACACCAAGGACGTACTTGGAGTTGCAGGAACTCACAGAGTCCTTAACATACCTCCAAGCGTCCTCCACACACCTCCCCTCGCGGAAGCCAAATTGCCTAACAGACATCTGACTCCCCACACTCTCCTGCAGCCGTTCCACCAGCACTCTCTCCAGAACTTTAGCAAGAACTGGAACGAGGCTGATGCCCCGAAAGGACCTCGGATTGCTCCGGATCCTATCGGGTGACTTTAGAAGCACACTCACCCTTGTGCACTTCCATGCACTTGGAAAAGTTCCTTCACTCACGCATTTCCCGTATAATTCATACAAGTGATCTGGAATGGCCTTCCAGACACTTTTACAAATTTCCCCCGTAAACCCATCCATACCAGGAGCTTTCCCAGAGCGAAGCTTGGTGAATGACCACTCAAGCTCGCTCACCAGGAGGGGATCGGCAACACCCACTGCATCAGGCACTGAGTGCTGTCGATCCTCCCTAGGAAAGAATTCGGACAATAGACATTCCACACAGTCCTTCCAGGTTGTAAGCACTTGGCCTCCAACCTGTAAGGCACATACACCCCTGTCCCTATCCTTCCCACCCTCCCGCAGAATTTTGTAAACACGACCCCAGGGATCGTGCTTATTTCGTTCTACGAAGAGCGCCACTCGTCCTCTTTCACACGTAAAACCCTATGCTTGTACTCGTGAACCCGAGTACTAAGCTGTTCCCTAAGCTGGGCCACGCCTTCCGCATTGGCCCTTCTGGCCCTTTGGAATCTCTTCCTCAGAGACCGGAGGGACCGCTGCTCGGCTTTCAGTTCACGCGTCCACCACTTAACACGCTTACGAGTCACCTTGCGGTGCCTCGCAAACATGGCATCATTCGCACTTGTAACCCACCCTGTCACACATGCAACTTGCTCATCCACATTCATAGCACAGAAGGTGCTAAACGGGACTTGCGTCGCCGCTTCTCTCACATAATGCCCATGAAGGGCCCAATTCGCTCCACGAAAGCGCCACCCATTAACCGCAACATTCGCATCCAGGGCCATATTGTGAGTCACCACAATCTCAATCGGATTATGATCACTCACGCCATGACCCCCAACACACTCCATCGAAAATCACACACTCTCATTGCTGCCTCACTTACTAGAGTAACATCAATGTCACTCGTTCCCATCGGACCGTCGAATGTGTACCACTCACTAGGCTCGTTGATCACCTGCACCTCTTGGGTAATCACCCATTCGGCCAGCGTCTCACCCCGGTCATGGTTCGGATGGCCAGGTCTTTGCCTGTCCATCTTACTGAACCAGAGGGGGGACGACGCGTTCGCGTCTAGGCCAAGGATGACAGGATTGCTACTCACCTGGAGTAGTACCGCATCCATGTACTGAAGGTACGGATCTATAGGCTCGGAAAACTTACAATACATACTGACAACATACAACCTGCCAAAATTTCCCTCTAACCCCACACACACTCCCCATTCACAACAACTGCGGCATGGCACCTGCTGTCAGGGAATACCCGCATCTCTGCGGGGAAACCGCGTACTCCGCCATGGCGGAAGCACGGTTCCTGCAACAGGGCCACACCGTAGCCCCCTTTAAAAACATCTGCCCCATATCACACGTAACAGCGTACGAACCCTGGCAATTAATTTGCAAGAGCCGAGACATGTTAGTGTCTTGCATTCACTCTCGCCAAGACTGCGCTGTAAGCAGAGCATGCCGCCGAGAGCATATTATGCCCCGACGGTAGCCCCTTAAAACGACAATTTCGGCAGTCCACCGGGTTGGTGCACTTCGCCGCTACATGGCCCCCTTGTCCGCACTGGCGGCACACACTCACCTTCAGCCGGCACTCCTGGACCTTGTGGTCGAAGCCCACGCAGCGATGGCAGGCATACGTCCGGACCTGGGACCGGCAGCGGAAGCTAAAGCACTTAATGTACACCCGTCCGGTGTCCAAAGCGGCCAGTGCCTTCTCGCTGACCTCCAGAGTCACGTTCGTCGTGCCTCCATCAGCTGTGGTCCACGGCTTCGATGCAAAATGCACCGACTTTTTAAAGTCAGCCACGGTCATCTCTCTTTGGAGGTTGTTAGTCCACAACTCCTGCATAAAGTCCTCCGGTGTGAGCGCCGTGTCCACATCGTAGACCGTCAGGCGGGGCTTGACGGCCTGGTTCCGCTCGACGCTGAGTCCGACCTCGGCGAACTTTTTGGATGCGGCGACTTTGGAGGCTTCCGAGGCTGACGGCGTGCGGATGATGGCTCCGCCACGCTTAAGCTCCCGGACCTCGTGCACTCGTACTCCAAGCGTCGGCGCGACCTCCTTGCGCACCTTCTCCGCGATCTGGCTGCTGGAGAGCTCCGGGTCGGTCCCCTTCACCACGCAGGACCAAGTCTCCCGCACCTTGGTACGGGGGACCGGAACTGGGGCTATTGGGGCGGCGGCAGCGGTTTGTCCCACGGTGGTGGGACGCAGCAATGATGACGTCGGCGGCGGCATGGCGACCCGAGTCTCCAACTCGGACACCCGCAGCATGAGTGCCACGACGAGCTCGTCGTAGCGACTCATCGTCGCCGACACGGCCTCCAGGTTGCCTCCGAGCAGGGCGCTGCGGACTGCACGCTGGGTAGCGGACAGCTCCGACAGCACCGCTCCATGCCCAGCAGCAACTGCTGCACGGGCGCCGAGCTTCTCCACAGCAGCGGCAGGGGCGAAGAATGCAACGGGGGCGACGGCGGTGGGTGCGGCGATGGTAGCGGCGATGGCAACGGCAGCGGCAGCAGGGGCGACGGCGGAGACTCCAGGTGCGGCCTCCAGGCCAGCACCGTTCAGGCCTCCAGGGCAGGACAGAACACTGCTCTGCTTCCTTGGTGAACCCCTTTGGTCCACCCGCTTGGGTTCCAGCTCACCAGTATCCGTCTCCATGGAGATGGACCTCTCCCGTGACTTCCTCGATTGCCGATAGGCAGGCGAAGCCACGTCAACGCTTGCCGCACAGGCAACGCTCGAGCGGCTGCCCGAACGACTCCGGCAACCACGTCCACGCGGCATATTTAAATTCGAATTTTACGCGCCACACAAAGTCCACCACTTTTAGCACTAATTGTTTGCTAAGCAATGGCCACACTACACTCAGCTGTCTTACTGTTTTATGCCGATATGGCAACACAGAAAAACAGCTGGAAAAAGCTGTTCCACGTTTTTAACTGTGTTAGCAGCACCAAAACACAGCTGTTTTTAAGCTTTTTCACGTTTTTACCGCGGTTGGCAGCACCAAGCTTTAAGCTCTCCAAACCACGTGGCGAATTTTCGCGACGGAAAAACACGATTTTCCGCGGAAATACGTTAGCTACACTAACCGCACAAATCGCACTTTGTAGCAGCAACGTTCGCACACAAAACGCACTTTAAATTGTCCAAATAGGCAGCTTATTTCGGCTGTTATGATTTTTTCCGACGGAGCGCACAGAAAACACGTCCGTTCTCTTCGGGAGATAGGGACAGTAGCGGGGAGATAGGGACAGGCGTGTGTCTCGGATCTCTCCGAACTTGTTTTACGTGGCGTGTTCCACACTGAAGGGATTACAACCACGGCACTCGAATATACCTACAAGTAGGCATATAGTGCATGGGCACGGATGATACGCCTGCCAGCGCCCCAGATTAGAAGCTATAGCTATATACATAGCAACTATCCTGGTACCTTTCGAACATGCGCTTGCCGGGCAGCATATTCCCTCTGGATAAGAGGCGAGGTGTATCTATCACCTCTGCTGATCTATGGGTCACAGCACCCGAGTTGTATAACGCAACTCCACGTCGAATCCGGAGATTCTACCCGCGATTTGGGTATCAACCACAGCCACCACGATACTCCCACTAGGGGGCCTACCTCAATGGTAGCGCTTGGACACACTATCCAACCCGTGGCACCGAAGTTTGTGGGCTCGGTGACCCACCCCTTTAGCTCCGACAAGCTCGGATGGGGGGCCCTGCCATGTTAGTCGCCTCTTACGACAAGCTATGGCGAACTGTGACAGTATTCTAGGCCGCTAGTCACACGGCACGAAAAAATGGTGGGCTTCAAAAGCCCCTCCTCCTCCTAAACACCTCCTCAGCAAACTCGGTAAGTCTTCTGGTCCTGTCGTCGCTTTCCAAAATCATTCCAAATGTCCAGGATTCGCCAACGCGCTGCAGACCGAGTCCATCGAGGTCTCGCAAGTCTGCATAGAGGGGGCAGGCACATAAGATGTGCTCCCAGTCCTCATTAGGATCGCCGCATGAGCATGCTGCAGTATCGCTAAGAGCTCTCCTATGCAGAAATGCATTGAACGATCCGTGCCCTGTCAGCAAGAATCCCACGCGCATCGAGAACCCGAAATCCGGATTCCGATAGACGAATCCTGCATCAGGGATGAATTTGTGAGTCACCCGACCGGGCGAGTCACCATCATCCCATCTGCTCTGCCATTCTGACAGAAGGCATTCGTCTACCCGCGAGACTCGTTGCGCCAAGCTCAGACCTGAAAGGTCCTCGCCATAGAGCCAGTCGTCCCCCTCCAACGGGTATCCACGCTTCAACTTGTACTTGACTGCTATTTTCATAGCGGCCAAGTCAAGAGGCGGGGCTCCAGCAAGCACTTGCAGTGCCGGGGTCGACACTGTGCGGCATACCGGGAGGCATCCTAAAAGGATCAGCCTCTGGCAGGCAAGAAGTCGCCTCCTGGCTACAACTTGCCTCGTCGTCGTGACATACCATACCGAGGCACCAAACAGTGCACAGGGCACCATGAGTCCGGCATATATGGTCCGCCTGGCCCGAGGACTGAATCCCCAGTCAACTCGCAGCACACGCGCCAATGCTCCTACGACTCCGGTCATTCGCTGACGCAGCGATGCGATGTGCATGAAGAAGTTCATGCGCTCGCTGACCGTGATGCCAAGGTACCGGCAGCTGCTGACGTACGGGAGAAATGCTCCAGCAGATCTCACCGACGGGGTGCGCGCGAAGGCACCCTTCAGCAGCATGATTACCGTCTTGCTGGTGGAAATGGTGACACCGATTTCCGTACCCCACGCTTCAACGATGGACATCAGTTGCGTTCCTTTGCTCTCCAGCACGGCTCGGGAATTACCTTCGACGAGAAGAAGCAGGTCATCCGCATACGCGCTGAAAACGCAGTATGGCTGGAGGCGCCGGAGCAGGACATCCATCAGTAGATCCCAAATGAATGGGCCACTAATGGATCCCTGCGGGCAGCCTCTAGTTACTGGAACACTCACGGTTCCAGAACTGCTACCTAACTGCACCTATCCTTGTCGGGCCCCTTGAGTAGCGCCACTACACGTGGACACTTCCACTCTCGGGGGAAGTAGCCCGACTGGATGCAACGGGAATATAATGCCGTCAGATACTGAGGTATGGCGCGCCACACTGCTTTGCAGATAGTGCCATTGATGCCGTCCATGCCGGGAGAGCGTCTGCTCTTAAACCTGGCGACACAAGCATCAACCTCTACTTCCTCGAGGGCCGGTGGGACCTCCTCCGCTCCGGCAATCGGTGCATCAGACTCCGCAACTGGGAAAAAGTTACGGAGGAGTACACGCGCACAATCACCCCAATCGGTGATTAGCTCGCCATCAACGCGGAGGCACCCAATCTCCGTGCACTTTCTGCGTCCTCGGCAGATCTTGTAGACGCGCCCCCAGGGATCGTGTACGTTTTCTCCCACGTCTCCAACTCTCCTCCTTCGCCCTTAGGATGAGCTTCTTACAGTCGGCTGAGGCTTGCCTCAGCTCAACTGCGAGCAGCTCAGCCGCATCGCCGTCTCCACGACGACGAGCGTTTTGAAGCCGGCGGCGAAGTCTCCTGACTTCGCGTCTCACCGTGTTCAGGCTGACGGTCCACCAGCCTGGCTTCCTTCTCCTAGGCGATCTCGGCGTCCTCCTTCCCAGCGCAAGGTCACACACATCGTGGACCATGCCACGCAGGGAAGAGACTTGCTGGTCCAACGGCGACTGTGAGAAGTCTTCCGGAATATCGGCTGCCCGTCTCACCATCTCCTGTTCGAACAGTCGCCAGCGAGCATTGGAGATGTTCCAGGACGGCACAGGAGCTAAGCTCTCAACTGTGCGCGTGGTCGTTGGTGTTGCCACAACAGTGATCATATTATGATCGCTCAACTCCCACTCGTCCACTCTCCACTCGAATGTGGCCCACATCGATGCTGCATCGTTGGCGATCGTCACGTCGATATCACTACGCGCACGGTAGTTATCGAACGTGAACACCGGGCTAGGCTGGTTGAGGGCAACGGCTCCTTTCTCCAGCATCCACTCAGACAGCAGCTCACCCCGGCTATGGTTTGCTTGTCCCTCGGGATTCCGAGGGAGTTTGCTAAACCAAAGGGGGGATGCTGCGTTCGCGTCGAGTCCCAGGATAGCGGGGGTTCTGCTGGCCTGCAGCAGGACCGCATCCATGTACCTGAGGTACGGCTCCAGCTCGGTCTCGAACTGGCAGTATACGGAGCAAAGGAAGATTGAGCCAAAGCTTCCTTTAACGCTCACGCATACGCCATAGTCGGTGGTAAGCGGATCCATCGGCATGCAGATGACATCCTGGTGATCCACGAGGATGGCTGCCTTGTTTCTCCGGTCGGGCCCTGCATCGGTAGGAGAACCACTTAATGTAGATCCTCCCACCTTCCAGCAGATCTAGCACCTTCGGTTCGCACTCCAGCGTGACACTAACCGTGGCTCCGTCGGCAACCGTCCAAGGCTTACTGTCCAAGTGGACAGCCTTGCGGAACTCCGCCTCCGGGATGTGTTCACGGAGGTTGTTGGTATACAACTCCGCCATAAACTCCTCCGGAGCAATCTGGGTGGCGACATCCTGGACGACAAGTTTAGGTCGCTGCACAGCGTTCGGCTTGACCTCGAGGCCAATCTCGCCGAACTTCTTGCTGGCAACAACCTTCCTTATCTCGCCTGACGAGGGGGTGCGGATGATGGCACCGCCACGCGCAAGCCCTCTCACCTCGTGCACGCGAACTCCCAGCGAAGGGGCAATCTCCCGGCGCACCTTTTCAGCAACCTCTTTACCCGAAAGTTTCGGGTCCTTGCTCACCACCACGGCCGACCACGTGTCACGTGGTTTTCGCGGCGCTGGCACGGGAGCTGCGGAAGGTGGTGGCAGGCTGGGATATGCTGCCGCATACCCAACGGGTGGCCGAGAGGCTACAGCCTGCTGCATCGATGGCATCTAAGCCGGCGGCGGTGGCAGCGGCGTCGCCGCACGCAGTTTTCTGGATTCCTCCAGCACTGCATTGCGCACCATCAACGCCTGGACGATCGTGTCGTACCGGCTGATGCATCTCATCAGCGCAGTGGCCTGCTGGGCGCTCATCAGCGACTCCACCACCAGGGTCACAAACGTGTCCTTGATGCTGGCCGCTTCCTCCAGGACGCCGTCAGCTCCGTTCTTGATGATACCATCAAGAGTCCGCATCGAACTGCGAGAAGGCTCCGGGACGGCAGCGAGGGTCCTAGCGACGACATCGGCGGCTGCGTCAGCAACAGCGGCGGTTGCATCGGCAGCTCCAGCAGCTCTGTCGGCGGGGGCAACGAAGACGGCAGCGTCGGCAGCGGCAGCAGCGGTGGCAGCGGCGGAGGCATCAACAGCCGAGGCAGCTGGAATCACCGGCGTCTCCAATGAGGAGAACGATAGCTCCTCCAGCACCCCGACTGGCTCCGGTTTTCCCGCTCCAGTTACGGCAAGCAGCTTGGCCTGCGTGGGAGCCGATATGGTTGTCGCCCTGGACTTGCGTCCACGACGACGTCCCCTGGCTCCAGTCGCACTCTCCGCACGGCTGCTTGCTAGGCTGCTGACGGAGAGCTCACTCTCCGACATGGCGCTCATGGCGCTCATAGCGTCCTTCTCCAGATTCAGCACCGCCTAAAGAGCTGCTAAGAAAATATGGGAGCCAGAAAATATGCAATAGATATTCCAACAAGGCAGCCCAAAAGTATGCCTCAACGTAATACTGAAGTGCGCGCAAAAGCACACACCAAAGTTTTACCAAGAGAGCACACTTAAGCTCACCGAAAGCACGGCAAAAAGCACAAGCGAGAGCACTCTCAAAGCTCTCTCTCAAGCTCTCTCTTGAGTACTCTCACCAATACTTTCGCACTAAAGCTCTGACCAGAACCACTCACCGAGCTTCTGCAGTGGAAAATTTCCACCACGTGCAGACACGTGCAAAAAGGAAAAACACCTTTTTCGCGTGAAAAACTTAATTTCCCGAGACAAAAATAGCACCAATCGATTCGCGTTGTTAACACGCGAATTTTGAAACTAAATTTAGGTCTCTACGACACCGTTTTACCGGAGAAAAAATGAATTAATACGGAGCACTCCAAAAAACACGTCCGACGTTAATCCATTCATGCGCGTCACTAATTAGATGACGAGGCATTTGGCTACTTTTTTTTTTGTTCGCTGAGGTAAGGAAATCTTCCAAAGATACGTAGTCTGGATATGTTGCTGATGTTATTTGCTATTATAATCCATTTATGACTACGTTATGCCCGATTCATCTTAAGATAAATCTTAAGACGCCTACGTGCTAAAACCTTCCTCTTTTCTATTTCTGCGAATTTTATGCCGTTTTTAATGTTATGCTACGGCAGCAAGCTTATATTTGAACCCAGGCTTTGGTTAAGTCCAATCACGGGTGTACCCCGACAGATACATGAACTGCCGCCAGCTCCAGAGACCACCACTGATTACCCGGACACTGATGATATTGCTATCACCAGAGCTGAGGAGGTCTGAGGCGATCAACCGTTTTACCGATTGGCCGCTCCATATTCCTCTCCAGTTCACAGTGGCGGAATGGAACTCAATGTCTCCAGCTCCGAAAAATCTCCGCAAATTTGTCCGTATGTCCGGTGTCTCGTACCTCTCGACTTTACGCTGATGCGCTTGGTCGAGAGAATGTCCGTCTGTCACAACCTGCACGTCAATCACATAAATGTGATTTTGTCGGATAGCCACCAGGTCAGGTTTATTCAGTCCGCTTTCGCCCTGCAGACTTGGTTCAACATGAACGACGCAGCCTTTTCGCTCAAGTCCCCGCTTGAGAAAATTTACTACGCCGTCGTGCCGAGCTATCCTCCTCCCATGAGTTCTATACCATTGCTGCAAGATGTGGTTTGTTGTTTCGGGAGCATCACATCCTGCACGGCACCGTCTTCCCAATTCGTGCCTTCCCCTCGTGGTACGAGACCTTGAGGGTAGGGCATTTATCCGCAGTTTGATACCATCAGTATATTCCTTTCCTGTTAGCAACCGCGTGGGCTGACTAACCCACCCGTGTTGCGGAGCAAAACGCTCTGCTTCACGGAGCCCGCAACCATCAACAGACGTGTGCAATCTATTTGCCAAGTATGAATCTACCTGTGAACGGGTTAACAGTTCTTGACTTCCAGCCTTAAGCGTGTCCCGGGCCCTCCGCATTTCTTCCTCCACGAAAGAGCTGGCGACCTCGGATCGCTCGAGGTGAGGCCATTTTATACCGCTCAATCGCTTCAGTCGAAGCATTGGTGCTATCCATCTTAGAGATGGTAACCCGAGACCCCCACTTCTGTGAGGGGCATGGAAAAAAGAAACTGGTACGTCCACCGGAAGCCCCAACCACTTCCGTGCGGTATATCGAACTAGTTTGTCAAACTTCTTCAGAACGCCTATCGTCACACTCCCAAGGGTAAGCTTGTGATAGAGTTGTGGGATAAGAACGGTCCGAAGGGCAAATAACTTCTGTTGTGGTTTCAGGGGGGCCCGAGTCAATCTCAACAGCTTTGAACCGAGGTCCTCTGCTGGATCGTACCGGGCCCGCCCCTCCGCAGTGAATTTGATCCCTAAATACTTCCACTCGTCCGTTCGCTTCAATACAGGACACTCGGGCCCGCCAATCAAAAGGCTCCGCCGTTCCACGACAGTACACTTTTGTTTGGCTTGCCCCTTAACGCTAACAGTGAAACACTTGTCGGTGTTAAGGGTGAGACCCACAGAGGAAAGAAAACAAACTGTGGTGTCCAACAATTTCTGAAGCCCCATCAGAGTTTCTGCAAAAAGGACAATATCATCTGCGAATGCTGCTGCGTTTGTCATGGCGTTTCCGACCTTAGCACCGATCTCACTGGGTAAGGACCTAAGCAACCGGTCAATGACCATGTTGAATAGTATGGGAGACAGAGGATCACCCTGTTTCACTCCTCTCGCAGGAGTAAATACCTCTGAAACCCACCCGTTCCCAGCGAGCATTGTGCCGCCGCCCTCGTACGCCTTCCGTAAGTAGTTGATTAAGCCTTTCGGGGCACCATATGAAGCCAATGTGTTGTAGACCGATTCGTGAGCTACAGCATCAAAGGCCTTACTAACATCGAGGGTCCCGATGTAGCACGATTTATATCGCTTATGGTGTTCCCTCAAAACTAAATCAACAATCGTTGTATTATCAGCACACCCATCGGTAGGTAGGAACCCTCGCTGACGCGTATCCCAGTTGATGGCTGCACTCAACCGGGCTGCCAGAATGGCATTTAGTTGCCTAACTATCACCGAGGGGACTGAAATAGGACGAAAGTCTTGCGGTTGATTTGCCGTCGCCTTCTTCGGAATGAAGATGGTTCGGGCCAGACGGATGGAGTACGGTAAATTCTCGCACCAGAGGATTATGTTCATTATGCGAAGCATAATGCCGTCGGGGACACTCCTGGCAGTTCTTGGAGCAATCCCGTCGGGGCCTGGAGAACTGGATAATTTGACTCGTGATGCCCTAAGATCGCGCTGATTTACAGCGGACCATACCTTCTCGATCGTGTGCCCCATGTTTAACATGGAGCGTTTGATCGAGCTCTGGCTAGGCTGAGTCATAACCTGTCTCCAATATGGCTCCATAATCTCCCGGTTTGGCATTACCGACTCGTCAGCTTCCTCCAGAAGGGACTTTATGCATCTTCCCGGATGTTTATCCCAGTTACGCTGAACCCTAGCGTACTGCAGCCTTCTTCGTTGTCTCATATTTCGAGGTTCCGTATGGGACCTCGTCAGAATGTGCGGTTCATTCCGTGTCGGAAAAATTTCCATGAGATAACTAGATAAACGTTGGAGAGTGGTTTCCTGTCCCGAGACCTGCGCATTATCTACGATATTTTGCAGGACCTCGGCTCTCCACCGGGAATCACATACCACAGGAGCAAGCCCCTGTAGTACCCTCAGGATTTCGCTGTTCGTCTGTTCGGATGGTCTGATTGGTCCCGCTGGTGGTGTCGATACTTGGTGGTTTTGCTCACTTGTACTAGGGCGGCGCTGTGAGGTGCTCGGTTCTATAGCTTGAGGGGTGGGAACAGATTACCCTCTTATCTGTTCCAGTTTTGCCTTGTACTCACCCCTCTTCCGATAAGATGAAATTGCATCGGAACTGCGGTGGGTGAAAATCTCCGCTAGCTTTTTATTAAGAAACCGAACACCACTTGCTGTGAGCTCAACCTCCTTTCTCGCCATCATCAACGTTTCTTCTTCAGACCATCTTGCCTTCTTATCGACACGAAGACGGTGTGCATCAATTTGGTCTTTGTGTCGATGTGACATGTGAACGCCCAAACCCCTCTTGGAGCTGAACGTCATTTCACATATCGTGCAGGGCACCCTCCCTGATAGGTTAACCGCTGCACTGGGTTCAAATTGTGTGCTATCCAGACTAGTGGCCGTGGACTCTCCTCCTCCATGAAGTAAATTCATTATCCGAGGCTCGTTATTCGTGTTTGCACCAATTTGTTTTAAAGGTCCAGGGGGCTGGCAACCCCAAGGACCCTTTCGCCGCTCAAATCAGCTACCAGTTAGTAAACTACCTGGCACCCAGAGAACACCACGAGGAGGTTTTGAGTCGACTTGATTTGATTGTATGGCTTACGAGTTACGGAATTACACCCCCTCTGCGCAATCAAATCCATGTTCTCCTAGTTAGTTACTCCCGCCGTTGACCCGCGCTTACTTGAATTTCTTCACTTTGACATTCAGAGCACTGGGCAGAAATCACATTGTGTCAACACCCGCTAGGGCCATCACAATGCTTTGTTTTAATTAGACAGTCGGATTCCCCAAGTCCGTGCCAGTTCTGAATTGATTGTTAATTGATAATCGTTATAATTAATAAGAACTAATTGGTTTGACCCAACTAGTATTCTTAAAAATTTTAGCAAGAAAGTTCCACAATTGGATACGTAACTAACTATCCGGGGAACAAGTTACAACCATAAATGATTGAAACTCTATTTACCCAGAACGAGCACATAAACCATATTATTGTTTCCCAATCAAGCCCGACTATCTCAATCTTCAGAGCCAATCCTTATCCCGAAGTTACGGATCTAATTTGCCGACTTCCCTTACCTACATTATTCTATCGACTAGAGACTCTTCACCTTGGAGACCAGCTGCGGATATTGGTACGGCCTGTTGAGAAGTTTGCGTATCCCCACCATAAATTTTCAAGGTCCGAGGAGAAAATATCGACACAACAGTATATGTCATGCTCTTCTAGCCCATCTACCATATCTCTCTGCGAAAGACTTCCATGGTAGTACGACTATAAAACAGAAAAGAAAACTCTTCCGATATCTCTCGACGGCTTCTTTATGGTCGTTCCTGTTGCCAGGATGAGCACGAGGCCCATATTTAATACCAAACGGATACTCAACAGGTTACGGAATTGGAACCGTATTCCCTTTCGTTCAAAATTATTCAAGTATATTATTATATTTTTAACATTTACATTTATATTATAAATTGCTATATTTTACTTGAAAATTTTCGGCTTTCGCCTTGAAATTAGGACCGACTAACTCGTGATCAACCACTGTTCACACGAAACCCTTCTCCACTTCAGTCCTCCAAGGTCTCATTCGATTATTTGCTACTACCACCAAGATCTGTACCAATAGCAGCTCCATACAGGCTTACGCCAAACACTTCTACGCATACTATTGTACCTTCCTACTCACTAAAGTTTCAAAATTTATATTACAAGTAATATAAATCATCTACTTTAGCGGTAATGTATAGGTATACAACTTAAGCGCCATCCATTTTAAGGGCTAGTTGCTTCGGCAGGTGAGTTGTTACACACTCCTTAGCGGATTTCGACTTCCATGATCACCGTCCTGCTGTTTTAAGCAACCAACGCCTTTCATGGTTTCTGCATGAGTTGTTAATTTGGGCACCGTAACATTACGTTTGGTTCATCCCACAGCGCCAGTTCTGCTTACCAAAAGTGGCCCACTGGGCACATTATATCATAACCTTAAACTTCATATCAAGAAAGTTAAGGTTCTTACCCATTTAAAGTTTGAGAATAGGTTAAGATCGTTTCGACCCTAAGGCCTCTAATCATTCGCTTTACCAGATAAGATTATTTTATATAACATTAAAATGCACCAGCTATCCTGAGGGAAACTTCGGAAGGAACCAGCTACTAAATGGTTCGATTGGTCTTTCGCCCCTATACTCAATTCTGACAATCGATTTGCACGTCAGAACTGTTTCGGTCTTCCATCAGGGTTTCCCCTGACTTCAACCTGATCAAGTATAGTTCACCATCTTTCGGGTCACAGCATATCTGCTCAAGGTACGTTCCAGTTAGAGGCATAAATAATATAAATATTATTATACATAACTATATAGAACGCCCCGGGATTGTGTTAATTAGCTATAAAATAGTTAAAAAACTAATAGTTAAAACCATTATAAGTCAAGTTAATTACGCTATTAGGTTTATATCCCAATAACTTGCACATATGTTAGACTCCTTGGTCCGTGTTTCAAGACGGGTCCCGAAGGTATCCTGAATCTTTCGCATTGTTAATCATACAAGTGCTTATAATAAACACAAAAATCAATGATAATTATACCATTATATAATTTCGAAAAATTAACGCACTGTATTCTTATTAATCTATCAACACTTTATCAAATTAATGACATTTATTCTATGTTAAAATGCAAGCATAATAATTTGAATAAACTATAAGCCATATTTTATGATAAATTTAATATGTTAATAGATTACAATGTCCTTATATGGGAAAAATGTACATTATTTCTATAATATTATTTAAATATTATAACTTTAATGATGAATTTTCCATAACGGATATTCAGGTTCATCGGGCTTAACCTCTAAGCAGTTTCACGTACTATTTAACTCTCTATTCAGAGTTCTTTTCAACTTTCCCTCACGGTACTTGTTTACTATCGGTCTCATGGTTATATTTAGTTTTAGATGGAGTTTACCACCCACTTAGTGCTGCACTATCAAGCAACACGACTCTTTGGAAACATCATCTAGTAATCATTAACGTTATACGGGCCTGGCACCCTCTATGGGTAAATGGCCTCATTTAAGAAGGACTTAAATCGTTAATTTCTCATATTAGAATATTGACGCTCCATACACTGCATCTCACATTTGCCATATAGACAAAGTGACTTAATGCTGAACTGATTTCTTTTCGCTCGCCGCTACTAAGAAAATCCTACTTTCTTTACTACTATTACTTTATTTTCAATTTTCGCATCATTAAATAAGAGACAATTCCAGATGAAAAATATTTCATATTTTTTATGCTAGACATTTCTCAGTATTATTTGAATTGAAAAAAGAGATTGCATATCTTCATTTTTCACATACAAAATTTGTTATGTGAGATAATTGCTTTAATTTTTTATATTATGAATATATATTAAATATATCCAATAATATACCATATGCATACTATTATGTTTAAAAAACAAAATAGTAAACAACTTAATTAGCATAGTCTTACAACCCTCAACCATATGTAGTCCAAGCAGCACTTTAAAATTAATTAAAGTACATAACAGCATGGACTGCGATATGCGTTCAAAATGTCGATGTTCATGTGTCCTGCAGTTCACACGATGACGCACAGTTTGCTGCGTTCTTCATCGACCCATGAGCCGAGTGATCCACCGCTTAGAGTTTTATAAATATATATAAATATATACAAATTCGTCATTTATATTTTTATTGAAAGAAATTAAAAATACACCATTTAACTGGCATATATCAATTCCTTCAATAAATGTATTTTTTATACCTAAAATAATTGTTGCGAAATGTCTTAGTTTTATATAATCAATATAATCAAAATAGTTTATATTGTTTAATATTATATAAAGCATTAACCTGAATATCAGGTACAACAATGTATATTTCAGGTGTTGCATTTATCAATGTATGCGCATAATTTAATATGAACAATACATTCCGCAACGCATGTATATTATGAGTCATATACACGCAATTATATGTATTTAAAGACGATATCGCGTCTATTTTCATATTTATATATCAAAGACAATATTTTGTCTATATTGATATTAGACGACAATTCGTCTATAATTTTTATTTTCAATAATATATTTTTTATATATATTATTTATATATATATATATATATCAAAGACAATATTTTGTCTATATTGATATTAGACGACAATTCGTCTATAATTTTTATTTTCAATAATATATTTTTGGGTATTTGGGTAATTTTTATTTCTTTTATTTATTATATATATATATAATAAATATTTATTAACGGATAAGATTCATTCAATAATGATCCTTCCGCAGGTTCACCTACGGAAACCTTGTTACGACTTTTACTTCCTCTAAATAATCAAGTTCGGTCAACTTCTGCGAAACAACCGTAACACACAAGGCGTCACAGTGATCACGTCCGGAGACCTCACTAAATAATTCAATCGGTAGTAGCGACGGGCGGTGTGCACAAAGGGCAGGGACGTAATCAATGCGAGTTAATGACTCACACTTACTAGGAATTCCAAGTTCATGTGAACAGTTTCAGTTCACAATCCCAAGCATGAAAGTGGTTCAGCGGTTTACCCGGACCTCTCGGTCTAGGAAATACACGTTGATACTTTCATTGTAGCGCGCGTGCAGCCCAGGACATCTAAGGGCATCACAGACCTGTTATTGCTCAATCTCATTATTGCTAGACGCAATTTGTCCATTTAAGAAGCTAGTATCCTTATAATGGGACAAACCAACAGGTACGGCTCCACTTATATAAACACATTCAAACACAATAAACATTTTACTGCCACCATGAATGAAGGCTATATAAGCTTCAACACCATAATCCTGAAGATATCTATTTAATATATTTGAGTCTCGTTCGTTATCGGAATTAACCAGACAAATCACTCCACGAACTAAGAACGGCCATGCACCACCACCCATAGATTCGAGAAAGAGCTATCAATCTGTCTTACACACTTATGTTCGGACCTGGTAAGTTTTCCCGTGTTGAGTCAAATTAAGCCGCAGGCTCCACTCCTGGTGGTGCCCTTCCGTCAATTCCTTTAAGTTTCAGCTTTGCAACCATACTTCCCCCGGAGCCCAAAAGCTTTGGTTTCCCGGGAAGCGACTGAGAGAGCCATAAAAGTAGCTACACCCAATTGCTAGCTGGCATCGTTTATGGTTAGAACTAGGGCGGTATCTGATCGCCTTCGAACCTCTAACTTTCGTTCTTGATTAATGAAAACATCTTTGGCAAATGCTTTCGCTTAAGTTAGTCTTACGACGGTCCAAGAATTTCACCTCTCGCGTCGTAATACTAATGCCCCCAAACTGCTTCTATTAATCATTACCTCTTGATCTGAAAACCAATGAAAGCAGAACAGAGGTCTTATTTTATTATCCCATGCACAGAATATTCAGGCATTTGAAGCCTGCTTTAAGCACTCTAATTTGTTCAAAGTAATTGTACCGGCCCACAATAACACTCGTTTAAGAGCACTAATGCAGGTTTTTAAATAGGAGGAACATATGAAAAAATACAAGTATTTAAACATATATAAGAACTCCACCGGTAATACGCTTACATACATAAAGGTATAGTACTAACTACAATTGTATGTTGTACTACCCGTATGAAGCACAAGTTCAACTACGAACGTTTTAACCGCAACAACTTTAATATACGCTATTGGAGCTGGAATTACCGCGGCTGCTGGCACCAGACTTGCCCTCCAATTGGTCCTTGTTAAAGGATTTAAAGTGTACTCATTCCAATTACAGGGCCTCGGATATGAGTCCTGTATTGTTATTTTTCGTCACTACCTCCCCGAGCTGGGAGTGGGTAATTTACGCGCCTGCTGCCTTCCTTAGATGTGGTAGCCGTTGCTCAGGCTCCCTCTCCGGAATCGAACCCTGATTCCCCGTTACCCGTTGCAACCATGGTAGTCCTAGATACTACCATCAAAAGTTGATAGGGCAGACATTTGAAAGATCTGTCGTCGGTACAAGACCATACGATCTGCATGTTATCTAGAGTTCAACCAATATAACGATCTTGCGATCGCTTGGTTTTAGCCTAATAAAAGCACATGTCCCATAAGGTTCATGTTTTAATTGCATGTATTAGCTCTAGAATTACCACAGTTATCCAAGTAACTGTTAACGATCTAAGGAACCATAACTGATATAATGAGCCTTTTGCGGTTTCACTTTTAATGCGTGTGTACTTAGACATGCATGGCTTAATCTTTGAGACAAGCATATAACTACTGGCAGGATCAACCAGAATAATGTTTATTTCTTGATATATTATTTTTGTTTTGATATTTAGAAAAAATAATATTGCAAATATTTGTATGTATATTAATAACGAATTTGGCCAATTATTAAATGGCATTCAATATTCGTTCTTTGTTAATTAAATGAATATATAATATATATATATATATATATTATTTTATATTTTGGCTTTATAAACCAAACCCGTAAAAACCAACGATTAAAAAAGCGGGTATATATTTGCTACAATGACACCATAACACCATTTTATAATACATTACATAATATTATGCATATATTTAATTCTAAAATATCTTTTTATATTCACATACAACAATTTGTATATATTCACATATATTTATTTGCTTAATATTATAATAATATTAAAGCAATTGTATTTTGATAATAAATTTAAAATTTATTTTCTTTGTATATATAGATTAGTTTTATATAATATAAAACTAGGCACTTTTATATTGTTATATTGTTATATAAAAGGAATTACATATTTTGCTACATACAATATATATTAAATTTTTTATTAATATATATTATGCATACAACAATAATAATATTATTATTATTATTATTATCATCATATGCCTCGCCAGGTCTTTAAAAGTCCTGGCTCCAGAATTTAACGATAATATTTGGAAACTGATCAAATTAAATTTTAATATGATATATCGCTTCAACTATATTATCTAGTTACTATAATTTTATATATATAATATAAATATTTTATATTATATAGGCAGGCTGACACCACCTACCATATATACCTTTTTTTTTTTTTTTTTTTTAGTCACGATCCAGATTCCGAGGTGAACAGACGTGTCTTCCGTGCGCTCCGTGTCAAAATTCGTTTCCGGCCAAGATACGCCGCGTAGAAAGTCGTGCTGTGGTGCATCGTGTGCGCGGGCTTCGGCTCTACAAGAATCACATATTTTTGTGTCTGTGACATTAACAATACGCTGTAAAATTGCGATTTTATTGAGAAAATTTTTTTTTTGACATTTGCTGTGAAAAAAAGTGTGACCAGAGGCCAAAACTTTAAAATACCTCCGAAAAGAGAAAAATCGTTTTCTATCGATATATCGATATATTACCCGTTTCGGTTATCAAAATTTCAAACTATTTATTAACCGGTTAAAATTATCGGAATCGATTACTTTACTAGTTTGGCGCGAATTTGAGACACTTTTAAAACTCAAATTCGCGTCCAAGCCCAATGATGAACTGGCAAGCAGCCCCCCGTTCCCCTAAGTCTGTTCAGCCGCCTAGAAAAAAGGCCAACGGAATTTATATCGGCGACGACTCCAGCGACTCCTGCGAACCTGGCGAAATCAAACGAAAGACTGCCAAAAAGGCTGCCGAAGATGAAAAACCCAGCACCAGCGCTGCAGCTCGAGCCAAAATGGAGGCACTTAATAGGGCCGCTAATCTTGGGGACAATTATTTTGCACCCCTATCTTCTGATGATGACAGCGACAGTGAGGAGGACACAGTGATTGGATCCAGCGAGAGTGAGATGGACATTGATAGAGCAGGCAATAAGTTCCGGAAGAAGAAGTTAGCCAATAACACGCCCAAATCTTTTAAGCCCCCGCCTATCTTTATTCCCGATGTCACTGATATAGCTGCACTAATTTCTGCAATAGAAAACATCGTTGGCAAAGAGAAGGACTTCTCTTATAAGGCAACAAGGGACAACCAAATAAGGGTTATGATGCCGGACAAGGAGTCGTACTCTGCCCTTAAGTCCCAGCTTGATAGTACCGAGAAGAGATACTATACATTCCAGCACAAGGAAGACAGAGCGTACCGAATTGTTGTCAAAGGTTTACATCACACTACTGACGTGGACGAAATCAAAGAGGGCTTCCGGTGTCAAGGACACGTGGTCCGAGATGTGCGCAATGCCGTAGGGCACATTTCCAAAACACCGCTTCCAATATTTTTTGTAAACCTCGAGCCGTCCAGCAACAACAAAGATGTCTTCAGCGTCAAAAGAATATGCCACTCTGTTGTTACGGTTGAACCACCACGCAATTTCCATGATGTGCCGCAGTGCTTTCGCTGCCAAGGATTTGGCCACAGCCAGCGGTACTGCAAGCTGCAGCATCGCTGTGTCAAATGTGGTGAACATCACAGCACAAGTGAATGCAAGAAGACTAGAGACGAACCCGCAAAATGCGCTCACTGTCACGGGGCCCACACTGCCTCCTACAAAGGCTGCCCGGCCTACAAGAGAGCCAAAGCCAACATGGAACCAAAAGAACCACGTCCAGCTCAACCTCGTCGTTTAGCCCACCCACCTGCTGCACAACACCACCCACCTGTGGACACCTCAGCTAGGACCTATGCTGATATAGTCAAAGGAGGAGCCTGGTCACAGCATCAACAAGCGACAGCAACCGAGATGCCACAAGCCGACCAAATGGCAGCCTTTATGACGAGGGTGGAAAACCTCCTTGAGAGAGTGATGGACAAGATGTTCGAGAGAATGACTTTAATGATGAGTTCCATCCTCTCTCAAGTATGCAGCAAGTAGGTTTACACGTAGCCTTCTGGAACGCTAACGGCCTAGTCAATAATAGGCTCGAGGTGGAGCATTTCATCCACACTCAATGCATCGATATATTGTTAATAGCGGAAACTCACTTTACTCATAAATCATACCTTAAGTTGCATGGCTATGACGTAATTCATGCGGATCACCCCAGCGGACGAGGACACGGAGGAGCAGCAATCATCATCAAGGCCAGCATTGACTACAACGAAATAGCTACACTTAAGGAAGAATGGATTCAGTGCGCTAAAGTTGTTGTCTCCACTCCCATGGGAAAAATCACCATCGCGTCTGCCTATATCCCCCCGAAGCAGACCGTGTCCGAAAGCCAGTTCGACCTCCTACTGACTGACATGGGCGATAAGTTCATTCTTGCAGGTGACCTCAATGCCAAGCATCCATGGTGGGGATCGCGGGTGTGCAACCCAAAAGGGTCCGCCCTATATAAGTGCATACAGCGCAGGGCGCTAAACTGCCACTCAGCTGGAGAGCCTACGTATTGGCCCACAGATCCCCAAAAACTGCCGGACCTACTGGACTTTGCCATTTCTCACGGAATAAATCCGGATTCCATAACCTGTTCAGCAAATGGAGATCTCTTCTCGGATCACAGTGCGGTGGAACTCCATATCAACACCCCTGTTAAGAAGAAGGGCCCCCGATATAGAATGATCAGAGCACGCACCAATGTCGAGAGCTACACTGAGTGGATAGAAAACGCCCTAGATAGCACTCAGCCAGAACTTAACACGGGAGCTGACATTGATAATGCTGTACTCAAACTCACACAAGAGATGCATAACGCTGCTTTGATTGCAACCCCAAGGGTCCCATGTAACAACAAAACGTTACAAAGACACCTACATCTATGGTCTCCAGAAATTGCTGCACTACTAAACGAGAAGCGACGACGCAGAAGGATCTGGTTTCAAACTAGGTATCCCAGTGATAAAACAGCATTTAATCAGGCGACCAAGAGGCTTAAGAGGCTGCTGCAGAGGTTGCGCACTTGCGCGTTTGAAGAATACCTGCGACAGGTTGAGCCTGGGGACCCTCAGCACAACTTATGGCAACTAACCCGACATATAAAGCGTCCCAAGAAAAGGGTGGCCCAGATCAGAAATCCAGACGGTGGGTGGTGTCGTTCTGACAAAGAAAGGGCAGATGCATTTGCTGCTCATCTTGAAGATGCGTTTAAACCCTTCAACATGTGCTCTGAGGAGGACAGAGCAGAAACTGAAAATTTTCTGGCCCTACCACGCATGGACTTCAGTCAGTTGGAGCCTGTTTCAGAGGAGGAGGTCAAGGTAGAGGTAACAGGCCTCAACAACAATAAATCTCCGGGTGCTGACGGGCTAGAGGCACTAGCTGTTAAACTTCTTCCCCCTCTAGGCATACAGAGACTTACGAGTATATTTAATGCATGCTTTGAGATCGGTCACTTCCCTACTTCTTGGAAACAGGCGGAGGTCATTCTTATTCCAAAGCCAGGAAAACCTGAAACTGATCTCGCCTCATACAGGCCGATAAGTTTGCTGTCGGTAGTCTCTAAATTACTTGAGAGAGTATTTCTGCGAAGATTGCAGTCAGTACTGGACGAGAATGAATTGATCCCTGATCACCAGTTTGGTTTCAGGCGCTCCCATTCCACCCCCGAGCAATGCCACAGAATTGTGCAAAAAATCCTGGACAGCCTAGAAGAAAAACAATATTGCTGCGCTGTCTTCCTTGATGTCAAGCAGGCGTTTGACAGGGTCTGGCACCCTGGGTTGAGAATGAAAATTAAGAGCAGCATTCCACACCAATATTTTGCATTCCTTAATTCGTATCTGAGTGACAGGAAATTCAGGGTCAGAAGTGGTGATGCCAGATCTACTTATAGGCCCATTGAGGCTGGAGTCCCGCAGGGCAGTGTACTTGGCCCTATCCTCTACACGATCTACACTGCCGATATGCCTGTTGTTGAGGAGGAGGGGCTACTGGCTGCAACATACGCCGACGACACTGCATTTCTGGCATCTGCAGTCTTGCCAGAAGATGCTTCTGCCTGCCTTCAACGACAGCTCGACACTCTTGATCCGTGGCTTCGTAGGTGGAATATTGCAATAAACCACGATAAGTCAGTCCAAACGACCTTCACTTTAAGGAAAGGCGATTGTCCGCAAGTCAGTCTGGGTGGTATTGCCATACCACCAGACCCAACTCCCAAATATCTGGGTATGACATTGGACAGACGTCTCACATGGAGAGTACATCTACTACGCAAAAGAAAGCAAATACAAGAGAAGCTTCGGCAACTCTACTGGCTAATCGGGAAGCGCTCCACTATCAAGCTTCGAGTAAAGCTGCTTATCTACAAAGCCCTGGTTAAGCCTATCTGGACTTACGGAATTCAGCTATGGGGCACAGCGAGCCCTAGTAACAGAAGAGTCATTCAGCTAGCGCAAAACAGGGCGCTCAGAACGCTGTCAGGTGCCCACCCTTACCACGATAACGCCACGATCCATTCGCAGCTAAAAGTTCCCTGGGTCAGCAGTGAGGTCCGACGCTTCGCTAAAAGATATGTCAGCAGATTGGACCAGCATCCGAACCACTTGGCTATCAACCTACTAGACAACAGCAACACCACCAGGAGGCTTCGGCGGACTCACCCTCTTGATCTCCGACTAGAAGAGGATACGGACTGAACTACTTATCAACTAAACTTTTCAACAAGCTTTCGTAAAATATGGTATTTAACTAACTAACTGAGTATCATACATTCAAACTAGCATTTGTAAAATGTAACATTTTTGTATTGCCAAGGAACCGACATAACATTTAATTATTGTCCATTGTTGCGGACAGATTTTGAATAAAACTTTTGAATGATTTACAAAAAAAAAAAAAAAAAAAAAAAATATATACCTTTTTGACCACGCTTTCGTAAATTGTGGTATTTATATATTTTCTCCCCTCCACTTTAAATATTGTTTTAGTATTTTAAATATTTCCATATAATATACATTTTATACTATATAGGCAGGCCGACACCACCTACCATATATACCTTTTTGACCACGCTTTCGTATAATGTGGTATTTATATATCTTCTCCCCTCCATTTATAATATTATTTTGGTATTTTAAATATTTCCATATAATATAAAATTTATACTATATAGGCAGGCTGACACCACCTACCATATATACCTTTTTGACCACGCTTTCGTAAAATGTGGTATTTATTTGTCTACTTCCCCTCACCATAAAATACTCATCAGTATATTTTTAATATCCATATGATATATATATATTAAAATATTTATTTCAATATATATTTCATATCCATATGAAAATATATTAATATTTTCATTTTTCTATACCTTATATATTTTTCATATATATAGATATTTTCATATCCATATAAAAATTTTTTCATAATTTTCATATCTATATAAAAATTTTTTCATAAATAATATTTGATGAATATTTCTTCAATATACTTAATATATTGATATATAATTCATATAATTGCTACTTTCATATCAATATATATAGATATTTTCATATCCATATAAAAATATTTTAATATAATATTTTTCATATATTATATAAGTAGGCCGACACCACCTACTATATATACCTTTTTGACCTCGATTTCATAAAAACGGGCAGTTATCCATATATTTTCTTGATTTCTCTAGATTTTCATAAACTTGATATATTTTCATATATATCGTATATATAGATATTTTCATATCCATATAAAAATTTTTTCATAAATAATTTTGTATGAATATTTTTTCAATATAATTAATATATTGATATATAATTCACATAATTTCTTCATTTTCATATGATTTCATATGAATATTTTCTTTATTGATATTTTCATATCCATATATATGGATATTTCCATATACATATAAAAATTTTTCATATCCATATATATGGATATTTTCATATACATATAAAAATTTTTTCATAAATAATTTTTGATGAATATTTCTTCAATATACTTAATATATTGATATATAATTCATATAATTGCTACTTTCATATCAATATATATAGATATTTTCATATCCATATAAAAATATTTTAATATAATATTTTTCATATATTATATAAGTAGGCCGACACCACCTACTATATATACCTTTTTGACCTCGATTTCATAAAAACGGGCAGTTATCCATATATTTTCTTGATTTCTCTAGATTTTCATAAACTTGATATATTTTCATATATATCGTATATATAGATATTTTCATATCCATATAAAAATTTTTTCATAAATAATTTTGTATGAATATTTTTTCAATATAATTAATATATTGATATATAATTCACATAATTTCTTCATTTTCATATGATTTCATATGAATATTTTCTTTATTGATATTTTCATAACCATATATATGGATATTTCCATATACATATAAAAATTTTTTCATATCCATATATATGGATATTTTCATATACATATAAAAATTTTTTCATAAATAATTTTGTATGAATATTTTTTCAATATAATTAATATATTGATATATAATTCACATAATTTCTTCATTTTCATATGATTTCATATGAATATTTTCTTTATTGATATTTTCATAACCATATATATGGATATTTCCATATACATATAAAAATTTTTCATATCCATATATATGGATATTTTCATATACATATAAAAATTTTTTCATAAATAATTTTGTATGAATATTTTTTCAATATAATTAATATATTGATATATAATTCACATAATTTCTTCATTTTCATATGATTTCATATGAATATTTTCTTTATTGATATTTTCATAACCATATATATGGATATTTCCATATACATATAAAAATTTTTTCATATCCATATATATGGATATTTTCATATACATATAAAAATTTTTTCATAAATAATTTTTTATGAATATTTCTTCAATATACTTAATATATTGATATATAATTCACATAATTTCTTCATTTTCATATGATTTCATATGAATATTTTCTTTATTGATATTTTCATAACCATATATATGGATATTTCCATATACATATAAAAATTTTTTCATATCCATATATATGGATATTTCCATATACATATAAAAATTTTTTCATAAATAATTTTTGATGATTATATTGATATATAATTCATATAATTAATCATATGAATCTTATAATGTTGATATTTCTATATCCTTATATGTGACATTTTATTTATCTTCATTATAATAAAATGAAATATTTGTATAATATTTATACAAAAGTTTTCATAGGGACAGGCGTGTGTCTCGGATCTCTCCGAACTTGTTTTACGTGGCGTGTTCCACACTGAAGGGATTACAACCACGGCACTCGAATATACCTACAAGTAGGCATATAGTGCATGGGCACGGATGATACGCCTGCCAGCGCCCCAGATTAGAAGCTATAGCTATATACATAGCAACTATCCTGGTACCTTTCGAACATGCGCTTGCCGGGCAACATATTCCCTCTGGATAAGAGGCGAGGTGTATCTATCACCTCTGCTGATCTATGGGTCACAGCACCCGAGTTGTATAACGCAACTCCACGTCGAATCCGGAGATTCTACCCGCGATTTGGGTATCAACCACAGCCACCACGATACTCCCACTAGGGGGCCAACCTCAATGGTAGTGCTTGGACACACTATCCAACCCGTGGCACCGAAGTTTGTGGGCTCGGTGACCCACCCCTTTAGCTCCGACAAGCTCGGATGGGGGGCCCTGCCATGTTAGTCGCCTCTTACGACAAGCTATGGCGAACTGTGACAGTATTCTAGGCCGCTAGTCACACGGCACGAAAAAAATGGTGGGCTTCAAAAGCCCCTCCTCCTCCTAAACACCTCCTCAGCAAACTCGGTAAGTCTTCTGGTCCTGTCGTCGCTTTCCAAAATCATTCCAAATGTCCAGGATTCGCCAACGCGCTGCAGACCGAGTCCATCGAGGTCTCGCAAGTCTGCATAGAGGGGGCAGGCACATAAGATGTGCTCCCAGTCCTCATTAGGATCGCCGCATGAGCATGCTGCAGTATCGCTAAGAGCTCTCCTATGCAGAAATGCATTGAACGATCCGTGCCCTGTCAGCAAGAATCCCGCGCGCATCGAGAACCCGAAATCCGGATTCCGATAGACGAATCCTGCATCAGGGATGAATTTGTGAGTCACCCGACCGGGCGAGTCACCATCATCCCATCTGCTCTGCCATTCTGACAGAAGGCATTCGTCTACCCGCGAGACTCGTTGCGCCAGGCTCAGACCTGAAAGGTCCTCGCCATAGAGCCAGTCGTCCCCCTCCAACGGGTATCCACGCTTCAACTTGTACTTGACTGCTATTTTCATAGCGGCCAAGTCAAGAGGCGGGGCTCCAGCAAGCACTTGCAGTGCCGGGGTCGACACTGTGCGGCATACCGGGAGGCATCCTAAAAGGATCAGCCTCTGGCAGGCAAGAAGTCGCCTCCTGGCTACAACTTGCCTCGTCGTCGTGACATACCATACCGAGGCACCAAACAGTGCACAGGGCACCATGAGTCCGGCATATATGGTCCGCCTGGCCCGAGGACTGAATCCCCAGTCAACTCGCAGCACACGCGCCAATGCTTCTACGACTCCGGTCATTCGCTGACGCAGCGATGCGATGTGCATGAAGAAGTTCATGCGCTCGCTGACCGTGATGCCAAGGTACCGGCAGCTGCTGACGTACGGGAGAAATGGTCCAGCAGATCTCACCGACGGGGTGCGCGCGAAGGCACCCTTCAGCAGCATGATTACCGTCTTGCTGGTGGAAATGGTGACACCGATTTCCGTACCCCACGCTTCAACGATGGACATCAGTTGCGTTCCTTTGCTCTCCAGCACGGCTCGGGAATTACCTTCGACGAGAAGAAGCAGGTCATCCGCATACGCGCTGAAAGCGCAGTATGGCTGGAGGCGCCGGAGCAGGACATCCATCAGTAGATCCCAAATGAATGGGCCACTAATGGATCCCTGCGGGCAGCCTCTAGTTACTGGAACACTCACGGTTCCAGAACTGCTTCGGATCTCTGCTCTTCTGTCTGAGAAGAAGCTCTGCCACAAGCTCAACTCTCGGCATCCCAAGTCGGCGAGCCGACGCAGTGCAGCACTCCATTCGACGTTGTCGAACGCACCCTTGAAGTCGACGAAGATCCCGAGCACGTATCGCGCTGGGCTGGCGGCGACACTGCTCTTCACGTGCCTCCAAGCGTCGTCGACACATCGTCCTTGGCGAAATCCGAACTGCCATCTGCATCCTTCCGGAAGAACTTCTCTCACACGATCAACCATGATGGCCTCAAGCACCTTGCCAAATACTGGCAACAGGCATATCCCACGGTACGACGAGGGTTCGCACCTATCCTTGTCGGGCCCCTTGAGTAGCGCCACTACACGTGGACACTTCCACTCTCGGGGGAAGTAGCCCGACTGGATGCAACGGGAATATAGTGCCGTCAGATACTGAGGTATGGCGCGCCACACTGCTTTGCAGATAGTGCCATTGATGCCGTCCATGCCGGGAGAGCGTCTGCTCTTCAACCTGGCGACACAAGCATCAACCTCTACTTCCTCGAGGGCCGGTGGGACCTCCTCCGCTCCGGCAATCGGTGCATCAGACTCCGCAACTGGGAAAAAGTTACGGAGGAGCACACGCGCACAATCACCCCAATCGGTGATTAGCTCGCCATCAACGCGGAGGCACCCAATCTCCGTGCACTTTCTGCGTCCTCGGCAGATCTTGTAGACGCGCCCCCAGGGATCGTGTGCGTTTTCTCCCACGAAGCGTCTCCAACTCTCCTCCTTCGCCCTTAGGATGAGCTTCTTACAGTCGGCTGAGGCTTGCCTCAGCTCGACTGCGAGCAGCTCAGCCGCATCGCCGTCTCCACGACGACGAGCGTTTTGAAGCCGGCGGCGAAGTCTCCTGACTTCGCGTCTCACCGTGTTCAGGCTGGCGGTCCACCAGCCTGGCTTCCTTCTCCTAGTCGATCTCGGCGTCCTCCTTCCCAGCGCAAGGTCACACACATCGTGGACCATGCCGCGCAGGGGAAGAGACTTGCTGGTCCAACGGCGACTGTGAGAAGTCTTCCGGAATATCGGCTGCCCGTCTTACCATCTCCTGTTCGAACAATCGCCAGCGAGCATTGGAGATGTTCCAGGACGGCACAGGAGCTAAGCTCTCAACTGTGCGCGTGGTCGTTGGTGTTGCCACAACAGTGATCATGTTATGATCACTCAACTCCCACTCGTCCACTCTCCACTCGAATGTGGCCCACATCGATGCTGCATCGTTGGCGATCGTCACGTCGATATCACTACGCGCACGGTAGTTATCGAACGTGAACACCGGGCTAGGCTGGTTGAGGGCAACGGCTCCTTTCTCCAGCATCCACTCAGACAGCAGCTCACCCCGGCTATGGTTTGCTTGTCCCTCGGGATTCCGAGGGAGTTTGCTAAACCAAAGGGGGGATGCTGCGTTCGCGTCGAGTCCCAGGATAGCGGGGGTTCTGCTGGCCTGCAGCAGGACCGCATCCATGTACCTGAGGTACGGCTCCAGCTCGGTGTCGAACTGGCAGTATACGGAGCAAAGGAAGATTGAGCCAAAACTCCCTTTAACGCTCACGCATACGCCATAGTCGGTGGTAAGCGGCTCCATCGGCATGCAGATGACATCCTGGTGATCCACGAGGATGGCTGCCTTGTTTCTCCGGTCGGTGTATATTCTCATTCCATCCGGCAGCGCATCACTCGTCCCGCTACCAATGTATGGCTCCTGCAGCAGTGCAAACAGACATCCGGACTCCCTCAGGCGGACTGCGAGCTCAATAGTCGCAGCCCGACCTCGACCACAGTTTGCTTGGATGAACCTAAACATTAATGTCTAGAGTTCACCCTCGCCAGCACCGCCGCATACACCGGGCAGCTCGGGGACAGCATGCTGTGGCCCGAGGGATGCCCGTAGAATCGGCAATTCCGGCAATCCACCGGATTGGTGCAGCTTCGCGCACTGTGGCCGGACTGTCCGCATTGCCTGCAGACATTGTCCTTCTGCTTGCACTCTGCCACCTTGTGGTTGAAGCCAACACATCTGTGGCACGCGTACGTTCGCACAAGGGCCCTGCATCGGTAGGAGAACCACTTTATGTAGATCCTCCCACCTTCCAGCAGATCTAGCACCTTCGGTTCGCACTCCAGCGTGACACTAACCGTGGCTCCGTCGGCTACCGTCCAAGGCTTATTGTCCAGGTGGACAGCCTTGCGGAACTCCGCCTCCGGGATGTGTTCACGGAGGTTGTTGGCATACAACTCCGCCATAAACTCCTCCGGAGCAATCTGGGTGGCGACATCCTGGACGACAAGTTTAGGTCGCTGCGCAGCGTTCGGCTTGACCTCGAGGCCAATCTCGCCGAACTTCTTGCTGGCAACAACCTTCCTTATCTCGCCTGACGAGGGGGTGCGGATGATGGCACCGCCACGCGCAAGCCCTCTCACCTCGTGCACGCGAACTCCCAGCGAAGGGGCAATCTCCCGGCGCACCTTTTCGGCAACCTCTTTACCCGAAAGATTCGGGTCCTTGCTCACCACTACGGCCGACCACGTGTCACGTGGTTTTCGCGGCGCTGGTACGGGAGCTGCGGAAGGTGCTGGCAGGCTGGGATATGCTGCCGCATACCCAACAGGTGGCCGAGAGGCTACAGCCTGCTGCATCGATGGCATCTGAGCCGGCGGCGGTGGCAGCGGCGTCGCCGCACGCAGTTTGCTGGATTCCTCCAGCACTGCATTGCGCACCATCAACGCCTGGACGATCGTGTCGTACCGGCTGATGCATCTCATCAGCGCAGTGGCCTGCTGAGCGCTCATCAGCGACTCCACCACCAGGGTCACAAACGTGTCCTTGATGCTGGCCGCTTCCTCCAGGACGCCGTCAGCTCCGTTCTTGATGATTCCATCAAGAGACCGCATCGAGATGCGAGATGGCTCCGGGACGGCAGCGAGGGTCTTAGCGACGACATCGGCGGCTGCGTCAGCAACAGTGGCGGTTGCGTCGGCAGCTCCAGCAGCTCTGTCGGCAGTGGCAACGAAGACGGCAGCGTCGGCAGCGGCAGCAGCGGTGGCAGCGGCGGAGGCATCAACAGCCGAGGCAGCTGGAATCACCGGCGTCTCCAGTGAGGAGAACGATAGCTCCTCCAGCACCCCGACTGGCTCCGGTTTTCCCGCACCAGTTACGGCAAGCAGCTTGGCCTGCGTGGGAGCCGATATGGTTGTCGCCCTGGACTTGCGTCCACGACGACGTCCCCTGGCTCCAGTCGCACTCTCCGCACGGCTGCTTGCTAGGCTGCTGACGGAGAGCTCACTCTCCGACATGGCGCTCATGGCGCTCATAGCGCCCTTCCCAGATTCAGCACCGCCTAAAGAGCTGCTGAGAAAATATGGGAGCCAGAAAATATGCAACAGATATTTCTAAAAAAGGCAGCCCAAAAGTATGCCTCAAAGTATTACTAAAGTGCGCGCAAAAGCACACACCAAAGCTTTTACTAAGAGAGCACACTCAGCTCACCGAAAGCACGGCAAAAAGCACAAGCGAGAGCACTCTCAAAGCTCTCTCTCAAGCTCTCTCTTGAGTACTCTCACCAATACTTTCGCACTAAAGCTCTGACCAGAACCACTCACCGAGCTTCTGCAGTGGAAAATTTCCACCACGTGCAGACACGTGCAAAAAGGAAAAACACCTTTTTCGCGTGAAAAACTTAATTTCCCGAGACGAAAATAGCACCAATCGATTCGCGTTGTTAACACGCGAATTTTGAAACTAAATTTAGGTCTCTACGACACCGTTTTACCGGAGAAAAAATGAATTAATACGGAGCACTCCAAAAAACACGTCCGACGTTAATCCATTCATGCGCGTCACTAATTAGATGACGAGGCATTTGGCTATTTTTTTTTTTTTTTTTTTTTTTTTGTTCGCTGAGGTAAGGAAATCTTCCAAAGATACGTAGTCTGGATATTTTGCTGATGTTATTTGCTATTATGATCCATTTATGACTACGTTATGCCCGATTCATCTTAAGATAAATCTTAAGACGCCTACGTGCTAAAACCTTCCTCTTTTCTATTTCTGCGAATTTTATGCCGTTTTTTTGATGTTATGCTACGGCAGCAAGCTTATATTTGAACCCAGGCTTTGGTTAAGTCCAATCACGGGTGTACCCCGACAGATACATGAACTGCCGCCAGCTCCAGAGACCACCACTGATTACCCGGACACTGATGATATTGCTATCACCAGAGCTGAGGAGGTCTGAGGCGATCAACCGTTTTACCGATTGGCCGCTCCATATTCCTCTCCAGTTCACAGTGGCGGAATGGAACTCAATGTCTCCAGCTCCGAAAAATCTCCGCAAATTTGTCCGTATGTCCGGTGTCTCGTACTTCTCGACTTTACGCTGATGCGCTTGGTCGAGAGAATGTCCGTCTGTCACAACCTGCACGTCAATCACATAAATGTGATTTTGTCGGATAGCCACCAGGTCAGGTTTATTCAGTCCGGTTTCGCCCTGCAGACTTGGTTCAACATGAACGACGCAGCCTTTTCGCTCAAGTCCCCGCTTGAGAAAATTTACTACGCCGTCGTGCCGAGCTATCCTCCTCCCATGAGTTCTATAGCATTGCTGCAAGATGTGGTTTGTTGTTTCGGGAGCATCACATCCTGCACGGCACCGTCTTCCCAATTCGTGCCTTCCCCTCGTGGTACGAGACCTTGAGGGTAGGGCATTTATCCGCAGTTTGATACCATCAGTATATTCCTTTCCTGTTAGCAAACGCGTGGGCTGACTAACCCACCCGTGTTGCGGAGCAAAACGCTCTGCTTCACGGAGCCCGCAACCATCAACAGACGTGTGCAATCTATTTGCCAAGTACGAATCTACCTGTGAACGGGTTAACAGTTCTTGACTTCCAGCCTTAAGCCTGTCCCGGGCCCTCCGCATTTCTTCCTCCACGAAAGAGCTGGCTACCTCGGATC
This sequence comes from Drosophila atripex, assembly GCA_035045925.1. Lineage (NCBI taxonomy): Eukaryota > Metazoa > Arthropoda > Insecta > Diptera > Drosophilidae > Drosophila > Drosophila atripex. The sequence goes on from JAWNOP010000016.1 coordinate 210,326, forward strand.
GCTCGAGGTGAGGCCATTTTATACCGCTCAATCGCTTCAGTCGAAGCATTGGTGCTATCCATCTTAGAGATGGTAACCCGAGACCCCCACTTCTGTGAGGGGCATGGAAAAAAGAAACTGGTACGTCCACCGGAAGCCCCAACCACTTCCGTGCGGTATATCGAACTAGTTTGTCAAACTTCTTCAGAACTCCTATCGTCACACTCCCAAGGGTAAGCTTGTGATAGAGTTGTGGGATAAGAACGGTCCGAAGGGCAAATAACTTCTGTTGTGGTTTCAGGGGGGCCCGAGTCAATCTCAACAGCTTTGAACCGAGGTCCTCTGCTGGATCGTACCGGGCCCGCCCCTCCGCAGTGAATTTGATCCCTAAATACTTCCACTCGTCCGTACGCTTCAATGAAGGACACTCGCGCCCGCCAATCAAAAAGCTCCGCCGTTCCACGACAGTACACTTTTGTTTGGCTTGCCCCTTAACGCTAACAGTGAAACACTTATCAGTGTTAAGGGTGAGACCCACAGAGGAAAGAAAGCAAACTGTGGTGTCCAACAATTTCTGAAGCCCCATCGGAGTTTCTGCAAAAAGGACAATATCATCTGCGAATGCTGCTGCGTTTGTCATGGCGTTTCCGACCTTAGCACCGATCTCACTGGGTAAGGACCTAAGCAACCGGTCAATGACCATTTTGAATAGTATGGGAGACAGAGGATCACCCTGTTTCACTCCTCTCGCAGGAGTAAATACCTCTGAAACCCACCCGTTCCCAGCGAGCATTGTGCCGCCGCCCTCGTACGCCTTCCGTAAGTAGTTGATTAAGCCTTTCGGGGCACCATATGAAGCCAATGTGTTGTAGACCGCTTCGTGAGCTACAGCATCAAAGGCCTTACTAACATCGAGGGTCCCGATGTAGCACGATTTATATCGCTTATGATGTTCCCTCAAAACCAAATCAACAATCGTCGTATTATCAGCACACCCATCGGTAGGTAGGAACCCTCGCTGACGCGTATCCCAGTTGATGGCTGCACTCAACCGGGCTGCCAAAATGGCATTTAGTTGCCTAACTATCACCGAGGGGACTGAAATAGGACGAAAGTCTTGCGGTTGATTTGCCGTCGCCTTCTTCGGAATGAAGATGGTTCGGGCCAGACGGATGGAGTACGGTAAATTCTCGCACCAGAGGATTATGTTCATTATGCGAAGCATAATGCCGTCGGGGACACTCCTGGCAGTTCTTGGAGTAATCCCGTCAGGGCCTGGAGAACTGGATAATTTGACTCGTGATGCCCTAAGATCGCGCTGATTTACAGCGGACCATACCCTCTCGATCGTGTGCCCCATGTTTAACGTGGAGCGTTTGATCGAGCTCTGGCTAGGCTGAGTCATAACCTGTCTCCAATATGGCTCCATAATCTCCCGGTTTGGCATTACCGACTCGTCAGCTTCCTCCAGAAGGGACTTTATGCATCTTCCCGGATGTTTATCCCAGTTACGCTGAACCCTAGCGTACTGCTGCCTTCTTCGTTGTCTCATATTTCGAGGTTCCGTATGGGACCTCGTCAGAATGTGCGGTTCATTCCGTGTCGGAAAAATTTGAATTTCTTCACTTTGACATTCAGAGCACTGGGCAGAAATCACATTGTGTCAACACCCGCTAGGGCCATCACAATGCTTTGTTTTAATTAGACAGTCGGATTCCCCAAGTCCGTGCCAGTTCTGAATTGATTGTTAATTGATAATCGTTATAATTAATAAGAACTAATTGGTTTGACCCAACTAGTATTCTTAAAAATTTTAGCAAGAAAGTTCCACAATTGGATACGTAACTAACTATCCGGGGAACAAGTTACAACCATAAATGATTGAAACTCTATTTACCCAGAACGAGCACATAAACCATATTATTGTTTCCCAATCAAGCCCGACTATCTCAATCTTCAGAGCCAATACTTATCCCGAAGTTACGGATCTAATTTGCCGACTTCCCTTACCTACATTATTCTATCGACTAGAGACTCTTCACCTTGGAGACCAGCTGCGGATATTGGTACGGCCTGTTGAGAAGTTTGCGTATCCCCACCATAAATTTTCAAGGTCCGAGGAGAAAATATCGACACAACAGTATATGTCATGCTCTTCTAGCCCATCTACCATATCTCTCTGCGAAAGACTTCCATGGTAGTACGACTATAAAACAGAAAAGAAAACTCTTCCGATATCTCTCGACGGCTTCTTTATGGTCGTTCCTGTTGCCAGGATGAGCACGAGGCCCATATTTAATAACAAACGGATACTCAACAGGTTACGGAATTGGAACCGTATTCCCTTTCGTTCAAAATTATTCAAGTATATTATTATATTTTTAATATACATTTATATTATAAATTGCTATATTTTACTTGAAAATTTTCGGCTTTCGCCTTGAACTTAGGACCGACTAACTCGTGATCAACCACTGTTCACACGAAACCCTTCTCCACTTCAGTCCTCCAAGGTCTCATTCGATTATTTGCTACTACCACCAAGATCTGTACCAATAGCAGCTCCATGCAGGCTTACGCCAAACACTTCTACGCATACTATTGTACCTTCCTACTCACTAAAGTTTCAAAATTTATATTACAAGTAATATAAATCATCTACTTTAGCGGTAATGTATAGGTATACAACTTAAGCGCCATCCATTTTAAGGGCTAGTTGCTTCGGCAGGTGAGTTGTTACACACTCCTTAGCGGATTTTGACTTCCATGATCACCGTCCTGCTGTTTTAAGCAACCAACGCCTTTCATGGTTTCTGCATGAGTTGTTAATTTGGGCACCGTAACATTACGTTTGGTTCATCCCACAGCGCCAGTTCTGCTTACCAAAAGTGGCCCACTGGGCACATTATATCATAACCTTAAACTTCATATCAAGAAAGTTAAGGTTCTTACCCATTTAAAGTTTGAGAATAGGTTAAGATCGTTTCGACCCTAAGGCCTCTAATCATTCGCTTTACCAGATAAGATTATTTTATATAACATTAAAATGCACCAGCTATCCTGAGGGAAACTTCGGAAGGAACCAGCTACTAGATGGTTCGATTGGTCTTTCGCCCCTATACTCAATTCTGACAATCGATTTGCACGTCAGAACTGTTTCGGTCTTCCATCAGGGTTTCCCCTGACTTCAACCTGATCAAGTATAGTTCACCATCTTTCGGGTCACAGCATATCTGCTCAAGGTACGTTCCAGTTAGAGGCATAAATAATATAAATATTATTATACATAACTATATAGAACGCCCCGGGATTGTGTTAATTAGCTATAAAATAGTTAAAAAACTAATCCCATTATTAGTCAAGTTAATTACGCTATTAGGTTTATATCCCAATAACTTGCACATATGTTAGACTCCTTGGTCCGTGTTTCAAGACGGGTCCCGAAGGTATCCTGAATCTTTCGCATTGTTAATCATACAAGTGCTTATAATAAACACAAAAATCAATGATAATTATGCCATTATATAATTTCGAAAAATTAACGCACTGTATTCTTATTAATCTATCAACACTTTATCAAATTAATGACATTTATTCTATGTTAAAATGCAAGCATAATAATTTGAATAAACTATAAGCCATATTTTATGATAAATTTAATATGTTAATAGATTACAATGTCCTTATATGGAAAAAATGCACATTATTTCTATAATATTATTTAAATATTATAACTTTAATGATGAATTTTCCATAACGGATATTCAGGTTCATCGGGCTTAACCTCTAAGCAGTTTCACGTACTATTTAACTCTCTATTCAGAGTTCTTTTCAACTTTCCCTCACGGTACTTGTTTACTATCGGTCTCATGGTTATATTTAGTTTTAGATGGAGTTTACCACCCACTTAGTGCTGCACTATCAAGCAACACGACTCTTTGGAAACATCATCTAGTAATCATTAACGTTATACGGGCCTGGCACCCTCTATGGGTAAATGGCCTCATTTAAGAAGGACTTAAATCGTTAATTTCTCATACTAGAATATTGACGCTCCATACACTGCATCTCACATTTGCCATATAGACAAAGTGACTTAGTGCTGAACTGATTTCTTTTCGCTCGCCGCTACTAAGAAAATCCTTGTTAGTTTCTTTTCCTCCCCTAATTAATATGCTTAAATTCAGGGGGTAGTCCCATATGAGTTGAGGTTGTATAAAGCAATATATTTTTTTAAAAATTATCTTATATAAATATTATATATATATATTATGAAGAACAATATGTTTGCTACTTTATTTTCAATTTTCGCATCATTAAATAAGAGACAATTCCAGATGAAAAATATTTCATATTTTTTATGCTAGACATTTCTCAGTATTATTTGAATTGAAAAAAGAGATTGTATATCTTCATTTTTCACATACAAAATTTGTTATGTGAGATAATTGCTTTAATTTTTTATATTATGAATATATATTAAATATATCCAATAATATACCATATGCATACTATTATGTTTAAAAAACAAAATAGTAAACAACTTAATTAGCATAGTCTTACAACCCTCAACCATATGTAGTCCAAGCAGCACTTTAAAATTAATTAAAGTACATAACAGCATGGACTGCGATATGCGTTCAAAATGTCGATGTTCATGTGTCCTGCAGTTCACACGATGACGCACAGTTTGCTG
>JAWNOP010000016.1:217500-297500 GCA_035045925.1 Drosophila atripex
TAGCTCTAGAATTACCACAGTTATCCAAGTAACTGTTAACGATCTAAGGAACCATAACTGATATAATGAGCCTTTTGCGGTTTCACTTTTAATGCGTGTGTACTTAGACATGCATGGCTTAATCTTTGAGACAAGCATATAACTACTGGCAGGATCAACCAGAATAATGTTTATTTCTTGATATATTATTTTTGTTTTGATATTTAGAAAAAATAATATTGCAAATATTTGTATGTATATTAATAACGAATTTGGCCAATTATTAAATGGCATTCAATATTCGTTCTTTATTAATTAAATAAATGAATATATAAAATATAAATATATATTATTTTATATTTTGGCTTTATAAACCCGTAAAAACCAACGATTAAAAAAGCGGGTATATATTTGCTACAATGACACCATAAAGCCATTTTATAATACATTACATATTATGCATATATTTAATTCTAAAATATCTTTTTATATTCACATACAACAATTTGTATATATTCACATATATTTATTTGCTTAATATTATAATAATATTAAAGCAATTGTATTTTGATAATAAATTTAAAATTTATTTTCTTTGTATATATAGATTAGTTTTATATAATATAAAACTAGGCACTTTTATATTGTTATATTGTTATATAAAAGGAATTACATATTTTGCTACATACAATATATATTAAATTTTTTAATAATATATATTATGCACACAACAATAATAATATTATTATTATTATTATCATCATATGCCTCGCCAGGTCTTTAAAAGTCCTGGCTCCAGAATTTAACGATAATATTTGGAAACTGATCAAATTAAATTTTAATATGATATATCGCTTCAACTATATTATCTAGTTACTATAATTTTATATATATAATATAAATATTTTATATTATATAGGCAGGCTGACACCACCTACCATATATACCTTTTTAGTCACGATCCAGATTCCGAGGTGAACAGACGTGTCTTCCGTGCGCTCCGTGTCAAAATTCGTTTCCGGCCAAGATACGCCGCGTAGAAAGTCGTGCTGTGGTGCATCGTGTGCGCGGGCTTCGGCTCTACAAGAATCACATATTTTTGTGTCTGTGACATTAACAATACGCTGTAAAATTGCGATTTTATTGAGAAAATTTTTTGACATTTGCTGTGAAAAAAAGTGTGACCAGAGGCCAAAACTTTAAAATACCTCCGAAAAAGAGAAAAATCGTTTTCTATCGATATATCGATATATTACCCGTTTCGGTTATCAAAATTTCAAACTATTTATTAACCGGTTAAAAATTATCGGAATCGATTACTTTACTATTTTGGCGCGAATTTGAGACACTTTTAAAACTCAAATTCGCGTCCAAGCCCAATGATGAACTGGCAAGCAGCCCCCCGTTCCCCTAAGTCTGTTCAGCCGCCTAGAAAAAAGGCCAACGGAATTTATATCGGCGACGACTCCAGCGACTCCTGCGAACCTGGCGAAATCAAACGAAAGACTGCCAAAAAGGCTGCCGAAGATGAAAAACCCAGCACCAGCGCTGCAGCTCGAGCCAAAATGGAGGCACTTAATAGGGCCGCTAATCTTGGACAATTATTTTGCACCCCTATCTTCTGATGATGACAGCGACAGTGAGGAGGACACAGTGATTGGATCCAGCGAGAGTGAGATGGACATTGATAGAGCAGGCAATAAGTTCCGGAAGAAGAAGTTAGCCAATAACACGCCCAAATCTTTTAAGCCCCCGCCTATCTTTATTCCCGATGTCACTGATATAGCTGCACTAATTTCTGCAATAGAAAACATCGTTGGCAAAGAGAAGGACTTCTCTTATAAGGCAACAAGGGACAACCAAATAAGGGTTATGATGCCGGACAAGGAGTCGTACTCTGTCCTTAAGTCCCAGCTTGATAGTACCGAGAAGAGATACTATACATTCCAGCACAAGGAAGACAGAGCGTACCGAATTGTTGTCAAAGGTTTACATCATACTACTGACGTGGACGAAATCAAAGAGGGCTTCCGATGTCAAGGACACGTGGTCCGAGATGTGCGCAATGCCGTAGGGCACATTTCCAAAACACCGCTTCCAATATTTTTTGTAAACCTCGAGCCGTCCAGCAACAACAAAGATGTCTCCAGCGTCAAAAGAATATGCCACTATGTTGTTACGGTTGAACCACCACGCAAATTCCATGATGTGCCGCAGTGCTATCGCTGTCAAGGATTTGGCCATAGCCAGCGGTACTGCAAGCTGCAGCATCGCTGTGTCAAATGTGGTGAACATCACAGCACAAGTGAATGCAAGAAGACTAGAGACGAACCCGCAAAATGCGCTCACTGTCACGGGGCCCACACTGCCTCCTACAAAGGCTGCCCGGCCTATAAGAGAGCCAAATCACGTCGTTTAGCCCACCCACCTGCTGAACAACACCACCCACCTGTGGACACCTCAGCTAGGACCTATGCTGATATAGTCAAAGGAGGAGCCTGGTCACAGCATCATCAAGCGACAGCAACCGAGATGCCACAAGCCGACCAAATGGCAGCCTTTATGACGAGGGAGAAAAACCTCCTTGAGAGAGTGATGGACAAGATGTTCGAGAGAATGACTTTAATGATGAGTTCCATCCTCTCTCAAGTATGCAGCAAGTAGGTTTACACGTAGCCTTCTGGAACGCTAACGGCCTAGTCAATAATAGGCTCGAGGTGGAGCATTTCATCCACACTCAATGCATCGATATATTGTTAATAGCGGAAACTCACTTTACTCATAAATCATACCTTAAGTTGCATGGCTATGACGTAATTCATGCGGATCACCCCAGCGGACGAGGACACGGAGGAGCAGCAATCATCATCAAGGCCAGTATTGACTACAACGAAATAGCTACACTTAAGGAAGAATGGATTCAGTGCGCTAAAGTTGTTGTCTCCACTCCCATGGGGAAAATCACCATCGCGTCTGCCTATATCCCCCCGAAGCAGACCGTGTCCGAAAGCCAGTTCGACCTCCTACTGACTGACATGGGCGATAAGTTCATTCTTGCAGGTGACCTCAATGCCAAGCATCCATGGTGGGGATCGCGGGTGTGCAACCCAAAAGGGTCCGCCCTATATAAGTGCATACAGCGCAGGGCGCTAAACTGCCACTCAACTGGAGAGCCTACGTATTGGCCCACAGATCCCCAAAAACTGCCGGACCTACTGGACTTTGCCATTTCTCACGGAATAAATCCGGATTCCATAACCTGTTCAGCAAATGGAGATCTCTTCTCGGATCACAGTGCGGTGGAACTCCATATCAACACCCCTGTTAAGAAGAAGGGCACCCGATATAGAATAATCAGAGCACGCACCAATGTCGAGAGCTACACTGAGTGGATAGAAAACGCCCTAGATAGCACTCAGCCAGAACTTAACACGGGAGCTGACATTGATAATGCTGTACTCAAACTCACACAAGAGATGCATAACGCTGCTTTGATTGCAACCCCAAGGGTCCCATGTAACAAAAAAACGTTACAAAGACACCTACATCTATGGTCTCCAGAAATTGCTGCACTACTAAACGAGAAGCGACGACGCAGAAGGATCTGGTTTCAAACTAGGTATCCCAGTGATAAAACAGCATTTAATCAGGTGACCAAGAGGCTTAAGAGGCTGCTGCAGAAGTTGCGCACTTGCGCGTTTGAAGAATACCTGCGACAGGTTGAGCCTGGGGACCCTCAGCACAACTTATGGCAACTAACCCGACATATAAAGCGTCCCAAGAAAAGGGTGGCCCAGATCAGAAATCCAGACGGTGGGTGGTGTCGTTCTGACAAAGAAAGGGCAGATGCATTTGCTGCTCATCTTGAAGATGCGTTTAAACCCTTCAACATGTGCTCTGAGGAGGACAGAGCAGAAACTGAAAATTTTCTGGCCCTACCACGCATGGACTTCAGTCAGTTGGAGCCTGTTTCAGAGGAGGAGGTCAAGGTAGAGGTAACAGGCCTCAACAACAATAAATCTCCGGGTGCTGACGGGCTAGAGGCACTAGCTGTTAAACTTCTTCCCCCTCTAGGCATACAGAGACTTACGAGTATATTTAATGCATGCTTTGAGATCGGTCACTTCCCTACTTGTTGGAAACAGGCGGAGGTCATTCTTATTCCAAAGCCAGGAAAACCTGAAACTGATCTCGCCTCATACAGGCCGATAAGTTTGCTGTCGGTAGTCTCCAAATTACTTGAGAGAGTATTTCTGCGAAGATTGCAGTCAGTACTGGACGAGAATGAATTGATCCCTGATCACCAGTTTGGTTTCAGGCGCTCCCATTCCACCCCCGAGCAATGCCACAGAATTGTGCAAAAAATCCTGGACAGCCTAGAAGAAAAACAATATTGCTGCGCTGTCTTCCTTGATGTCAAGCAGGCGTTTGACAGGGTCTAGCACCCTGGGTTGAGAATGAAAATTAAGAGCAGCATTCCACACCAATATTTTGCATTCCTTAATTCGTATCTGAGTGACAAGAAATTCAGGGTCAGAAGTGGTGATGCCAGATCTACTTATAGGCCCATTGAGGCTGGAGTCCCGCAGGGCAGTGTACTTGGCCCTATCCTCTACACGATCTACACTGCCGATATGCCTGTTGTTGAGGAGGAGGGGCTACTGGCTGCAACATACGCCGACGACACTGCATTTCTGGCATCTGCAGTCTTGCCAGAAGATGCATCTGCCTGCCTTCAACGACAGCTCGACACTCTTGATCCGTGGCTTCGTAGGTGGAATATTGCAATAAACCACGATAAGTCAGTCCAAACGACCTTCACTTTAATAAGGAAAGGCGATTGTCCGCAAGTCAGTCTGGGTGGTATTGCCATACCACCAGACCCAACTCCCAAATATCTGGGTATGACATTGGACAGACGTCTCACATGGAGAGTACATCTACTACGCAAAAGAAAGCAAATACAAGAGAAGCTTCGGCAACTCTACTGGCTAATCGGGAAGCGCTCCACTATCAAGCTTCGAGCAAAGCTGCTTATCTACAAAGCCCTGGTTAAGCCTATCTGGACTTACGGAATTCAGCTATGGGGCACAGCGAGCCCTAGTAACAGAAGAGTCATTCAGCTAGCGCAAAACAGGGCGCTCAGAACGCTGTCAGGTGCCCACCCTTACCACGATAACGCCACGATCCATTCGCAGCTAAAAGTTCCCTGGGTCAGCAGTGAGGTCCGACGCTTCGCTAAAAGATATGTCAGCAGATTGGACCAGCATCCGAACCACTTGGCTATCAACCTACTAGACAACAGCAACACCACCAGGAGGCTTCGGCGGACTCACCCTCTTGATCTCCGACTAGAAGAGGATACGGACTGAACTACTTATCAACTAAACTTTTCAACAAGCTTTCGTAAAATATGGTATTTAACTAACTAACTGAGTATCATACATTCAAACTAGCATTTGTAAAATGTAACATTTTTGTATTGCCAAGGAACCGACATAACATTTAATTATTGTCCATTGTTGCGGACAGATTTTGAATAAAACTTTTGAATGATTTACAAAAAAAAAAAAAAAAACAAAAAAAAAAAAATATATACCTTTTTGACCACGCTTTTGTAAATTGTGGTATTTATATATTTTCTCCCCTCCACTTTAAATATTGTTTTAGTATTTGAAATATTTCCATATAATATAAATTTTATACTATATAGGCAGGCCGACACCACCTACCATATATACCTTTTTGACCACGCTTTCGTAAAATGTGGTATTTATATATCTTCTCCCCTCCATTTATAATATTATTTTGGTATTTTAAATATTTCCATATAATATAAAATTTATACTATATAGGCAGGCTGACACCACCTACCATATATACCTTTTTACCGGCTATGCAGCACCGTAGTCTCAGTTGAGCCGCCCATCAAGTTCAACGATGTGCCCCAATGCTACCGCTGTCAGGCGTTTGGTCATACCCAGCGCTACTGCCATATGGAGCACCGGTGCGTTAAGTGCGGAGAAAACCACTCAACAGCCGAGTGCACTAAGGCCACCAGTGAGCCGGCCCTTTGCCTCCATTGTAATGGCCCCCATACAGCCTCCTACAAAGGCTGCCCGGCTTACAAGAAGGCCAAAGGTGCGTTCGCCCCGAAGCCGGTAGCTCCACCGCGAGGTCAACAGCCTCAGTCCAGCAGGGTTAACCCTGACTTCACATACGCCAGCGCTGCCAAAAGCGGAATGTCACATTCCGACAACAATATCAACCCTGATATTGGTCCATCAGGCAACCCGATGGACGCCCTAATGGCCAGGATGGAGGCCATGTTCGAGCGCATGGTTGAAAAAGTCATGAGCCAAATGACCAAAATGATGGCTACCGTCTGTAGCTCACTATGCAGGCGGGACTAGACGTCACAGTCTGGAACGCTAACGGTCTGGTTAAATCCAGACCAGAAGTCGAGCTATATTGCAAGACTAACCAAGCCGACGTTCTCCTTATCTCGGAGACTCACTTTACCACCCGATCCTACCTTAAAATTCGAGGCTACGATCTCATCGCAGCCAACCACCCGAACGGCAGAGGTTGTGGGGGAGCGGCTATCCTAGTTAGAAGCTGCATTAAGTATGAGGCTCTTCCTGCCATCGTAGAAGACTGGGTCCAATGCGCTCAAATTCAGATTACCACCACCAACGGGGATATCACCATTGCAGCTGCGTATTGCCCCCCCAGACACAACGTCAGAGACGAGGACTTTGGCTTGCTCTTTGATTGTCTTGGCCCCAAATTCATCATAGGAGGGGACTTTAATGCGAAACACCCCTGGTGGGGGTCCAGAATCAGGAACCCAAAAGGCACAGCTTTACACAGACAGGTCCAGTCCAGAAGGTTGAGCTGCCATGCTACCGGCTCACCCACATATTGGCCCACGGATCCGAACAAGATCCCTGACGTATTGGACTTTGTCATCGCAGGAGGTCTGGATTCCGCCGGAATCCAAACCAGAGAAGTGGCCGATCTCATTTCGGACCATAGTGCCTTCGCTGTATCGCTTTACAGCCCTGCCCTGCTTAGAACAGCCCGCAAAAAGCTAATATTCAAAGCTACGGATATTGGCAAGTATCAATCCCACCTAATTAGCCTCACCGACCCCAGCCTGACCCTGGACTCTCCTCATGACATCGATACTGCCGTGGAAACTATGACCGCTCAGATACAAGCAGCAGCCTCAGAAGCTGCACCAAGACCCTCCAACCGGCCAAGAGCAACCGATAGAGACATACACTTCTGGAGCCCGGAAGTCGAAGTGCTTAAGCTAGAAAAACGGCGACTCCGGAGAGTTTGGATGCTCTCTAGGAACCCGAGAGACAAAACCGCCCTCAACAGAGCGTCCAAACTCTTGTCGGACACGCTGGCGAGGCTAAGGAAGGAGGCCTTCGATGGGTTCATTGAGCAATTAGAGCCAGGTGACCCCCAGCACAACCTATGGCGTGTCACAAAAAATATCAGACGGCCCCTGAAAAGGATCCCACCTGTGAGAAAACCCGACGGCAGCTGGTGTAGATCTGAGACTGACAGGGCCAACGCCTTTGCTGAACATTTGGAAGAGGTATTCACGCCCTTAAATCGATGCTCAACCGAGGATGCAGCGGAAACCGCCAGACTACTAGCTGAGCCTCTCCGGGATGCAGACCCGATCCGTCCAGTCACCACGGAAGAAACTGCCGAGCTCATTTCCATGATGAGCAACACCAAGGCTCCGGGCGATGATGGTATTAATGCAATAGCATTAAAGCTACTTCCACCTCCAAGTATCCAGCTTATTACCAGAATCTACAATAGATGCTTGGAGAAAGGGTACTTTCCGACTGCATGGAAACACGCCCAAGTAGCCATGATACCTAAGCCTGGTAAACCTGAAGACAACCTCGCATCATACCGCCCAATAAGTCTACTTCCAATGTTCTCCAAAATACTCGAAAGAGTATTTCTGAGCAGAGTCCTGCCCATTCTGGACGAGGCTGGTCTAATCCCTGATCACCAGTTTGGCTTCAGGCGTCGACATGGAACACCGGAGCAGTGCCATAGGGTCGTGCAGTATATACTGGACACTTTCGAAACCAAAAAGTACTGCTTGGCCGTCATGCTGGACGTCAAGCAAGCCTTCGACCGGGTCTGGCATCCCGGACTCCTATATAAACTGAGAACAGCACTGCCCAAACCATACTTCCTGTTCTTAAAGTCGTTCCTGGAGCACCGAAGATTTTCGGTAAGATGCGGCGAGGCCATCTCGGAGCCAAGAGCTGTCCACGCTGGAGTTCCCCAAGGCAGTGTACTTGGACCGCTGCTGTATAACGTATACACTGCTGACCTTCCAGACCCGCAGAACTCGGATCTGATGGTTGCTACATATGCAGATGACACGGCATTCTTGGCCACTTCTGAAAGCGCCATGGAGGCTGCAGAAATCATGCAAACACAGCTCGACCTGCTCAGCGGATGGCAGAAGCGGTGGAATATAGCCGTCAATAACGAGAAGTCCACCGCCACCACATTCTCTCTTCGCCCGGGTAACTGCCCCACCGTATACCTTAACGGCTCCCCAATCCCGCAGGAGGACACCCCAAAGTACCTGGGCTTCACACTTGACAGGAAGCTTACATGGAGACCGCACCTCAGGAAGAAGCGCAAACAAGCATACGAAAGACTTCGCTCCTTCTACTGGTTAATGGGCAGAAGATCTAAGCTCAGAACATCCTCGAAGCTGTTAATATACAAGTCCATAATACGCCCAATTTGGACATATGGCATCCAAATTTGGGGCACCGCGAAGCCATCGAATTTGAAAATCATCCAAACGTTCGAAAATAGAGCCCTGAGAGTCGCCACTGGGGCGCATATACTCCACGACAACCGCACCATCCACGAGGTTCTTAACTTCCCATGGGTGAAAGACGAGATCGAGAAGAGCAGCGCGCGCTACTTAAAGAGGCTCCACCATCCATCTTATATTATTAACTATACCCTAAATTTGTAACTCCACATAAATATTACACTAAATTACACAACTATTGTATTACACTATTACGCTAAATTGCATTATTGCACTAAATTACACAACTATTATATTACACTATTACGCTAAATTGCATTATTGCACCCCATAAATCTACATAAATATTACACTAAATTACACTACAATTATATTACACTATTACGCTAAATTGCTTTATTGTACCCCCTAAATCTACCTAATATTAACATTGTTTTTTGATAACATACATTATGAACCCTAGACTATGTCACACTTAGTTTTACTCATAATACTATTATAAGCGAAGTAATGTAACACAATTTAATGGTTATCCGCAATGGATAGTTTTAAATAAACGTACCCCCTGCTAATAAAAAAAAATATATATACCTTTTTGACCACGCTTTCGTAAAATGTGGTATTTATTTGTCTACTTCCCCTCACCATAAAATACTCATCAGTATATTTTTAATATCCATATGATTTATATATATTAAAATATTTATTTCAATATATATTTCATATCCATATGAAATTATATTAATATTTTCATTTTTCTATACCTTATATATTTTTCATATATATAGATATTTTCATATCCATATAAAAATTTTTTCATAATTTTCATATCCATATAAAAATTTTTTCATAAATAATATGTGATGAATATTTCTTCAATATAATAAATATATTGATATATTATTCATATAATTTCTACATTTTCATATAATTTTATATGAATCTTATATAATTGATATTTTCATATCCATATATATAGATACTTTCATATCCATATAAAAATTTTTTAATATTTAATATAATATTTTTCATATATTATATAAGTAGGCCGACACCACCTACTATATATACCTTTTTTAGTCGCGATCGAACCTCCGAACGGAACAGACGTGCCTGCCGTGCGCTCCGCGCTAAAATTCCGAGAATTTTGATACACGCCGAGAATTCGTCGGAAATCAGTGCCCCCCGTGTGGGAATCTAAAAAGAACAAATCTAAACTAACTTTAGTGACAGTGACACTCATATTTTCGCGCAAATCTCGAATTTGCATGTGCGTTAATATAATTGAATTTAAGTGCGTGAAAAATTTGCTTTTCTTGGAATCCAACTGAGGAAAACAAAAGTTGTGAAATTGCTGCCGAAAAAGACGGATTTTAGTACAAGAGTGAAATTAGTGGAAAATACAAATAACTTAGTGACAGTGACGCAAATAATTCCACTAAAAAAAAAACTGATAAACTCGTTTTAATATACGAGAAAAATTTTCGCGGAATTCCAATTTCCGGGAACTCAAACAGTGCGTCAAACACGAACTCGAACTCGGCCGTTCGATCGAACATATTCGGTTCGAAGCAACCGGGCATCGAACAAATTCGGTTCGAACCAACCGGCGCGTCGAACATTTCGGTTCGAACCAACCGGTTCATCAAACATTTTCGGTCCGAACACCCAAACTTAAATTCGGTTCAAACACGCGTCAAACCACAATGGACTGGCAAGCGGCGCCCCGCTCGCCAAAGGTGAAACCCCCGAGAAAAAAGATTAACACCAGCGAACCAGCGAACGGCGACTCCAGCGACTCCGAGCCCGGTGAAATAAGGCGCAAGCCCGCCAAGAAGCTCACCGAAAAGCCCAGCGAGGAGAAACCCAGCACCAGTGCGGCAGCTAGAGCTGCACTCCTATCCAGGATGAAACTCAAGGGTAACTCCTTTGCCCTTCTCTCGGACGACGACGAGTTATCAGACTCCGACGCAGAAGCCGAAATTGCCCCTATGGACACAACTGATGCCGACGCCCCCAAGAAAATCCGCAAGGAGATTAAGCCTCCACCAATCTTCATCCCGGACGTGACTAATATTAAAGCATTATCTAAAGCAATCTCTGGAGCCCTCGGCGACAAAGTGGAGATAACTTTTAAAACGTCAATGAACAATACGACTAGAGTTATGACTCCAAACAAGGAGTCATACACAAAGCTAAAAAAGTACTTGACGGACAACAACAAGCGTTTCCACACGTTCCAGCCAAGAGATGAACGAGCCTACAGGGTGGTCGTAAAAGGCCTCTACTACTCCACCGACCCCGACGACATAAAGGAGGGCTTCAGCTTCAATGGGCACAACGTGAGGGACATCCACAATCCCACCCAGAAAGGCACCAAAAAGCCATTGAACATATTTTTCGTGAATATTGAGCCCGCCAAAAACAACAAAGATGCGTTCCTTATTAAACGGCTATGCAGCACCGTAGTCTCAGTTGAGCCGCCCATCAAGTTCAACGATGTGCCCCAATGCTACCGCTGTCAGGCGTTTGGTCATACCCAGCGCTACTGCCATATGGAGCACCGGTGCGTTAAGTGCGGAGAAAACCACCCAACAGCCGAGTGCACTAAGGCCACCAGTGAGCCGGCCCTTTGCCTCCATTGTAATGGCCCCCATACAGCCTCCTACAAAGGCTGCCCGGCTTACAAGAAGGCCAAAGGTGCGTTCGCCCCGAAGCCGGTAGCTCCACCGCGAGGTCAACAGCCTCAGTCCAGCAGGGTTAACCCTGACTTCACATACGCCAGCGCTGCCAAAAGCGGAATGTCACATTCCGACAACAATATCAACCCTGATATTGGTCCCTCAGGCAACCCGATGGACGCCCTAATGGCCAGGATGGAGGCCATGTTCGAGCGCATGGTTGAAAAAGTCATGAGCCAAATGATCAAAATGATGGCTACCGTCTGTAGCTCACTATGCAGGCGGGACTAGACGTCACAGTCTGGAACGCTAACGGTCTGGTTAAATCCAGACCAGAAGTCGAGCTATATTGCAAGACTAACCAAGCCGACGTTCTCTTAAAATTAGAGGCTACGATCTCATCGCAGCCAACCACCCGAACGGCAGAGGTTGTGGGGGAGCGGCTATCCTAGTTAGAAGCTGCATTAAGTATGAGGCTCTTCCTGCCATCGTAGAAGACTGGGTCCAATGCGCTCAAATTCAGATTACCACCACCAACGGGGATATCACCATTGCAGCTGCGTATTGCCCCCCCAGACACAACGTCAGAGACGAGGACTTTGGCTTGCTCTTTGATTGTCTTGGCCCCAAATTCATCATAGGAGGGGACTTTAATGCGAAACACCCCTGGTGGGGGTCCAGAATCAGGAACCCAAAAGGCACAGCTTTACACAGACAGGTCCAGTCCAGAAGGTTGAGCTGCCATGCTACCGGTTCACCCACATATTGGCCCACGGATCCGAACAAGATCCCTGACGTATTGGACTTTGTCATCGCAGGAGGTCTGGATTCCGCCGGAATCCAAACCAGAGAAGTGGCCGATCTCATTTCGGACCATAGTGCCTTCGCTGTATCGCTTTACAGCCCTGCCCTGCTTAGAACAGCCCGCAAAAAGCTAATATTCAAAGCTACGGATATTGGCAAGTATCAATCCCACCTAATTAGCCTCACCGACCCCAGCCTGACCCTGGACTCTCCTCTGCCGTGGATACTGCCGTGGAAACTATGACCGCTCAGATACAAGCAGCAGCTTCAGAAGCTGCACCAAGACCCTCCAACCGGCCAAGAGCAACCGATAGAGACATACACTTCTGGAGCCCGGAAGTCGAAGTGCTTAAGCTAGAAAAACGGCGACTCCGGAGAGTTTGGATGCTCTCTAGGAACCCGAGAGACAAAACCGCCCTCAACAGAGCGTCCAAACTCTTGTCGGACACGATGGCGAGGCTAAGGAAGGAGGCCTTCGATGGGTTCATTGAGCAATTAGAGCCAGGTGACCCCCAGCACAACCTATGGCGTGTCACAAAAAGCATCAGACGGCCCCTGAAAAGGATCCCACCTGTGAGAAAACCCGACGGCAGCTGGTGTAGATCTGAGACTGACAGGGCCAACGCCTTTGCTGAACATTTGGAAGAGGTATTCACGCCCTTAAATCGATGCTCAACCGAGGATGCAGCGGAAACCGCCAGACTACTAGCTGAGCCTCTCCGGGATGCAGACCCGATCCGTCCAGTCACCACGGAAGAAACTGCCGAGCTCATTTCCATGATGAGCAACACCAAGGCTCCGGGCGATGATGGTATTAATGCAATAGCATTAAAGCTACTTCCACCTCCAAGTATCCAGCTTATTACCAGAATCTACAATAGATGCTTGGAGAAAGGGTACTTTCCGACTGCATGGAAACACGCCCAAGTAGCCATGATACCTAAGCCTGGTAAACCTGAAGACAACCTCGCATCATACCGCCCAATAAGTCTACTTCCAATGTTCTCCAAAATACTCGAAAGAGTATTTCTGAGCAGAGTCCTGCCCATTCTGGACGAGGCTGGTCTAATCCCTGATCACCAGTTTGGCTTCAGGCGTCGACATGGAACACCGGAGCAGTGCCATAGGGTGGTGCAGTATATACTGGACACTTTCGAAACCAAAAAGTACTGCTTGGCCGTCATGCTGGACGTCAAGCAAGCCTTCGACCGGGTCTGGCATCCCGGACTCCTATATAAACTGAGAACAGCACTGCCCAAACCATACTTCCTGTTCTTAAAGTCGTTCCTGGAGCACCGAAGATTTTCGGTAAGATGCGGCGAGGCCATCTCGGAGCCAAGAGCTGTCCACGCTGGAGTTCCCCAAGGCAGTGTACTTGGACCGCTGCTGTATAACGTATACACTGCTGACCTTCCAGTCCCGCAGAACTCGGATCTGATGGTTGCTACATATGCAGATGACACGGCATTCTTGGCCACTTCTGAAAGCGCCATGGAGGCTGCAGAAATCATGCAAACACAGCTCGACCTGCTCAGCGGATGGCAGAAGCGGTGGAATATAGCCGTCAATAACGAGAAGTCCACCGCCACCACATTCTCTCTTCGCCCGGGTAACTGCCCCACCGTATACCTTAACGGCTCCCCAATCCCGCAGGAGGACACCCCAAAGTACCTGGGCTTCACACTTGACAGGAAGCTTACATGGAGACCGCACCTCAAGAAGAAGCGCAAACAAGCATACGAAAGACTTCGCTCCTTCTACTGGTTAATGGGCAGAAGATCTAAGCTCAGAACATCCTCGAAGCTGTTAATATACAAGTCCATAATACGCCCAATTTGGACATATGGCATCCAAATTTGGGGCACCGCGAAGCCATCGAATTTGAAAATCATCCAAACGTTCGAAAATAGAGCCCTGAGAGTCGCCACTGGGGCGCATATACTCCACGACAACCGCACCATCCACGAGGTTCTTAACTTCCCATGGGTGAAAGACGAGATCGAGAAGAGCAGCGCGCGCTACTTAAAGAGGCTCCACGACCACCCAAATCTGTCGGCCATCGCCTTGCTGGACAACAGTGAGCAGATCAGACGATTGAAAAGGACGCACCCATTGGACCTCGCCTAGCATGAACAACTAGCCCCACATGATTATTCTTATATTATTAACTATACCCTAAATTTGTAACTCCACATAAATATTACACTAAATTACACAACTATTATATTACACTATTACGCTAAATTGCATTATTGCACTAAATTACACAACTATTATATTACACTATTACGCTAAATTGCATTATTGCACCCCATAAATCTACATAAATATTACACTAAATTACACTACAATTATATTACACTATTACGCTAAATTGCTTTATTGTACCCCCTAAATCTACCTAATATTAACATTGTTTTTTGATAACATACATTATGAACCCTAGACTATGTCACACTTAGTTTTACTCATAATACTATTATAAGCGAAGTAATGTAACACAATTTAATGGTTATCCGCAATGGATAGTTTTAAATAAACGTACCCCCTGCTAATAAAAAAAAAAAAAAAATATATACCTTTTTGACCTCGATTTCATAAAAACGGGCAGTTATCCATATATTTTCTTGATTTCTCTAGATTTTCATAAACTTGATATATTTCTTATATATCGTATATATAGATATTTTCATATCCATATAAAAATTTTTTCATAAATAATATTTGATGAATATTTTTTCAATATAATTAATATATTGATATATAATTCACATAATTTCTTCATTTTCATATGATTTCATATGAATATTTTCTTTATTGATATTTTCATAACCATATATATGGATATTTCCATATACATATACAAATTTTTTCATATCCATATACATGGATATTTTCATATACATATAAAATTTTTTTCATAAATAATATTAGATGAATATTTTTCCAATATAGTTATTATATTGATATATAATTCACATAATTTCTACATTTTCATACGATTTCATATGAATATTTTCTTTATTGATATTTTCATATCCATATATATGGATATTTTCATATACATATAAAAATTTTTTCATAAATAATTTTTGATGATTATATTGATATATAATTCATATAATTAATCATATGAATCTTATAATGTTGATATTTCTATATCCTTACATGTGACATTTTATTTATCTTCATTATAATAAAATGAAATATTTGTATAATATTTATACAAAAGTTTTCATAGGGACATGAAAGTCGTATGCGTTTAACGTGAGCACCTGCCACGTTGGCTTAATCTCACGGCCCCCTTGGGCTTGGGATATGAAACTATGCGTCAATCAGCGCCCCTTTGGAACCATGTTCCGCCGGATACCGAATGAAAGTCAATCTGTTCGGGTCATGGCTTAATCCTCGGTTAAGGATGGAGGCCTATCTAAACCTCTTCCGATCTGTGGGATCACGGCACCCGGTTGTATAACGCAACTCCACGTCGAGCCAGAAGGCTCTACCCGCATTTGGGTAATAAACCACAACCACCACGTAGCTCCCAAAAGGGGCCTCAACCATAGCCAGGACGGAACAAGTTCCGTGGGCGCTGGCTCCCGTGGTACCAGAAATTATCACAGCCTCCGGTCAGGCGCCGTGCCAACAAGGACACTACCGATTTTGACTCCAGAACAGTCACGGGTCGGTGGCCCCGGATAGAAAAGTACATAGCTGCTCGGAATAGATTATGAGGTGGCCGAAAAGGCCAAATCATAAGGTGTTACAGTTTTATCCACCATGTTCATGGACATGGCTTTCTCACTGTTCGGAGGCGAGGACTATTCCTTCCTCTTCCGCAAACCGCGGCATTTGCTGCTGGTCAAAGACCAGACCGCTCGAAGGCGGCCAGCTATGTTCCCAACAACCCCTAAGGGCTTGTGACAAGGCGGAGTTGGAGCACCATCTCCGTGGGTCCTCATCACCCATGGTACCAGAAAAGTCCTCTGGTCGGGTTCGTGCAACTAGACGAAGCACTCCCAGTTTCAGCTACCATGAAGCTCGGGGACTGGTCACCCCGGCGGCGGGCGAAAACCCGGCGAACTTTCCATACACCTATTCACTCGATCCTGATTCACACACCATTCACCCCTAACACATCTCGGCATCTACAAATCATCGCATTCGTCGACGACTGAATACGGCTCTCGCAAACACATTCAACCTGTCTATCCTATCGCTCGTGGAGAGCACTTGACTAAAGTCAAAGTCCCCCCCAGCCTGAACCACACCCAGAGCCCCCAGATCACGAAGATCGTCATACAACGGACACTCACAGAGAACATGTTTCCAGGTCTCGTCTCCCGAGCCACTTTGGCATTCCGGACTGTCTGCCAGGTACCGACTATGCAAGAATGCATTCAGTGATCCATGGCCAGTCAAAAGGAACGCGGCGCTGAGGTTAAAACCAAAGTCCGGTCGGTCGACAACAAACGAGACATCTGAAATGAACTCGTAAGTGGCCCGCCCATTCTCACTATCGTCCCATCGGGCTTGCCAGTCCGACAGGACACATTCACGCAACATAGACTTCCATTCACTTGGCCCTAATCTCTCCACGTTCCCCCCAGACATTTCACGATACAACCATTCGTTCTCCAGCAATGGCAGCCCCTTCTTGAGCTTGTAGCTTACGGCTCTACGCCGTATTTCCAAGTCAAGGGGAACTGCTCCAAACAGAACTTGCAATGCCTCCGTAGAGACAGTGCGACACACAGGTATACACCTCAACAAAATCAACCTTTGCACACTGTAAACTTTCTTTCTGCCTACAGCAGTCAAGACTGCATCGCTCCACACAGGTGATCCGCTTGTTGCGCAATCAACAAAAAGACCACCATATATGATGCGAACAGCTCTCCTGCTAAGGCCCCATTCACTTCTCAAAACTCGGCGCATTTTCCCAACCGTACTGGCCACTCGGTCCTTCAGATTGGCAAGGTGTGGAGTGAAGCTCAACCGTTCTCCAACGGTCACGCCCAGGTACTTCACCTGTCTCACATACCTTATGCTGGAGCCATCAAGCCTGACAGTGGGCGGCCTTACGAGAGACATCCTGACCTCCCGCAGGCCACGACTGGTAACGCTGCCCTTCAGCATCATCATCACAGTCTTATCCCTTGCCACGCTGACACCCACACTGTTGCCCCACTGGCTAACAGTGCGCAAGCACTCTGTGGCGCTTGCCTCAATCCTGGAACGCGACTGGCCCTCAACCATGATGAGCAAGTCGTCCGCATACGCACAGCACTTCCATCCCTGCTGGAGCTGCCACAACAGGGGATCCATCATGAGGTTCCATATAAATGGACCACAGATGGAACCCTGTGGGCAACCACGGGCCACATCGTTCCTGACGTTCATTCATCCCCAACACGCACGCACTGCGTCCCGAGAAATAGCTCTTCCAAAGAGCTACATCCCGGCACCCACACTCGTTCAACCTCTGAATCACACTGGCCCAACTTAGGTAATCAAAAGCCCCCTTGAAATGCACAAACACACCAAGGACGTACTTGGAGTTGCAGGAACTCACAGAGTCCTTAACATACCTCCAAGCGTCCTCCACACACCTCCCCTCGCGGAAGCCAAATTGCCTATCAGACATCTGACTCCCCACACTCTCCTGCAGCCGTTCCACCAGCACTCTCTCCAGAACTTTTGCAAGAACTGGAACGAGACTGATGCCCCGAAAGGATCTCGGATTGCTCCGGATCCTATCGGGTGACTTTAGGGTGACTTGGAAAAGTTCCTTCACTCACGCATTTCCCGTATAATTCATACAAGTGATCTGGAATGGCCTTCCAGACACTTTTACAAATTTCCCCCGTAAACCCATCCATACCAGGAGCTTTCCCAGAGCGAAGCTTGGTGAATGACCACTCAGGCTCGCTCACCAGGAGGGGATCGGCAACACCCACTGCATCAGGCACTGAGTGCTGTCGATCCTCTCAGGAAAGAATTCGGACAATAGACATTCCACACAGTCCTTCCAGGTTGTAAGCATTTGGCCTCCTGTAAGGCACATACACCCCTGTCCCTATCCTTCCCACCCTCCCGCAGAATTTTGTAAACACGACCCCAGGGATCGTGCTTATTTCGTTCTACGAAAGAGCGCCACTCGTCCTCTTTCACACGTAAAACCCTATGCTTGTACTCGTGAACCCGAGTACTAAGCTGTTCCCTAAGCTGGGCCACGCCTTCCGCATTGGCCCTTCTGGCCCTTTGGAATCTCTTCCTCAGAGACCGGAGGGACCGCTGCTCGGCTTTCAGTTCACGCGTCCACCACTTAACACGCTTACGAGTCACCTTGCGGTGCCTCGCAAACATGGCATCATTCGCACTTGTAACCCACCCTGTCACACATGCAACTTGCTCATCCACATTCATAGCACAGAAGGTGCTAAACGGGACTTGCGTCGCCGCTTCTCTCACATAATGCCCATGAAGGGCCCAATTCGCTCCACGAAAGCGCCACCCATTAACCGCAACATTCGCATCCAGGGCCATATTGTGAGTCACCACAATCTCAATCGGATTATGATCACTCACGCCATGACCCCCCAACACACTCCATCGAAAATCACACACTCTCATTGCTGCCTCACTCACTAGAGTAACATCAATGTCACTCGTTCCCATCGGACCGTCGAATGTGTACCACTCACTAGGCTCGTTGATCACCTGCACCTCTTGGGTAATCACCCATTCGGCCAGCGTCTCACCCCGGTCATGGTTCGGATGGCCAGGTCTTTGCCTGTCCATCTTAATGAACCAGAGTGGGGACGACGCGTTCGCGTCTAGGCCAAGGATTAGGATGATGACAGGATTACTACTCACCTGGAGTAGTATTGCATCCATGACTGAAGGTACGGATCTATAGGCTCGGAAAACTTACAATACATACTGACCAAAATTTCCCTCTAACCCCACACACACTCCCTAGTCAGTAGAGTTCACCAAAGTGCACTCTATGCCGGGGTCATTCACAACAACTGCGGCATGGCACCTGCTGTCAGGGAATACCCGCATCTCTGCGGGGAAACCACGTACTCCGCCATGGCGGAAGCACGGTTCCTGCAACAGGGCCACACCGTAGCCCCTCTCACAAATCATCTGCCCCACATCACGCGTAACAGCGTAAGAACCCTGGCAATTAATTTGCAAGAGCCGAGACATGTTAGTGTCTAGCATTCACTCTCGCCAAGACTGCGCTGTAAACAGGGCACGCCGCCGAGAGCATATTATGCCCCGACGGTAGCCCCTTAAAACGACAGTTTCGGCAGTCCACCGGGTTGGTGCACTTCGCCGCTACATGGCCCCCTTGTCCGCACTGGCGGCACACACTCACCTTTAAACGGCACTCCTGGACCTTGTGGTCGAAGCCCACGCAGCGATGGCAGGCATACGTCCGGACCTGGGACCGGCAGCGGAAGCTGAACCACTTAATGTACACCCGTCCGGTGTCCAAAGCGGCCAGTGCCTTCTCGCTGACCTCCAGAGTCACGTTCGTCGTGCCTCCATCAGCTGCGGTCCACGGCTTCGATGCAAAGTGCACCGACTTCTTGAAGTCAGCCACGGTCATCTCATCCTTCAGGTTGTTGGCGTACAGCTCCTCCATGAAGACCTCCGGGGTGAGCGCCGTGTCCACTTCAAAGACCGTCAGGCGTGGCTTGACGGCCTGGTTCCGTTCAACGCGGAGTCCGACCTCGGCGAACTTCCTTGACGCGGCGACCTTGGAGGCTTCCGAGGCTGACGGCGTGCGGATGATGGCTCCGCCACGCTTAAGCTCCCGGACCTCGTGAACACGGACTCCAAGTGTCGGCGCGACCTCCTTGCGCACTTTCTCCGCGATCTGGCTGCTGGAGAGCTCCAAGCAGGACCAAGTCTCCCGCACCTTGGTACGGGGGACCGGAACTGGGGCTATTGGGGCGGCGGCAGCGGTTTGTCCCACGGTGGTGGGACGCAGCAATGATGACGTCCGCGGCGGCATGGCGACCCGAGTCTCCAACTCGGACACCCGCAGCATGAGTGCTACGACAAGCTCGACGTAGCGACTCATTGTCGCCGACACGGCCTCAAGTTGCCTCCAAGCAAGGCGCTGCGGACTGCACGCTGGGTGGCGGACAGCTCCGACAACACCGCTCCATGCCCTGCAGCAACTGCTGCACGGGCGCCGAGCTTCTCCATAGCTGCGGCAGGGGCGACGAATGCAGCAGTGGGGGCGACAAATGCAGCAGCGGGGGCGACGGCGGTGGGTGCGGCGATGTAGGCGGCGACGGGGACGGCAGCGGCAGCAGGGGCGACGGCGGGGACTCCAGGTGCGGCCTCCAGGCCAGCACCGTTCAGGCCTCCAGGGCAAGACAGAGCCGCACTGCTCTGCTTCTTTGGCGAGCCCCTTTGGTCCACACGCTTGGGCTCCAGCTCTCCAGTATCCAGCTCCATGGAGATGGACCTCTCCCGCGACGTCCTCGACTGCCGATAGGCAGGCAAGGTGACTTCAGCGCTTGGCGCACTGGCAACGCTCAATCGGCTGCCCGAGCAGCTCCGGCAACTTCGTCCGCGCGGCATATTCGAATTCGAATTTAAAATTTTTTTTTTTTCCGCGCCACAAAAACTCTGCCAAATTTAGCACAAGAGTTTTGCACTACACGGCCACACTGCACTCAGCTGTTTAATGTTTTTATGCCGATATGGCAGCACTAAACACAGCTGGAAAAAGCTGTTTTCACGTTCTTTACCGCGTTAGCAGCACCGACGCACAGCTGTTTTCAAGCTTTTTGACGTTTCTAGCGAGGTTGGCAGCACCAAGCTTTAAGCTTTCCAAACCACGTGGCGAATTTTCGCGACGGAAAAATACGATTTTCCGCGGAAATACGTTAACTACACTAATCGCACAACTTGAACTTTATAGCAGCAGCGTTCGCACACAAAACGCACACATTTTTGTTCCAAAAGGCAGCTTATTTCGGCTGATATTAATTTTTTCCACGGAGCGCACAGAAAACACGTCCGTTCTCTTCGGGAGATAGGGACAGGCGTGTGTCTCGGATCTCTCCGAACTTGTTTTACGTGGCGTGTTCCACACTGAAGGGATTACAACCACGGCACTCGAATATACCTACAAGTAGGCATATAGTGCATGGGCACGGATGATACGCCTGCCAGCGCCCCAGATTAGAAGCTATAGCTATATACATAGCAACTATCCTGGTACCTTTCGAACATGCGCTTGCCGGGCAACATATTCCCTCTGGATAAGAGGCGAGGTGTATCTATCACCTCTGCTGATCTATGGGTCACAGCACCCGAGTTGTATAACGCAACTCCACGTCGAATCCGGAGATTCTACCCGCGATTTGGGTATCAACCACAGCCACCACGATACTCCCACTAGGGGGCCAACCTCAATGGTAGTGCTTGGACACACTATCCAACCCGTGGCACCGAAGTTTGTGGGCTCGGTGACCCACCCCTTTAGCTCCGACAAGCTCGGATGGGGGGCCCTGCCATGTTAGTCGCCTCTTACGACAAGCTATGGCGAACTGTGACAGTATTCTAGGCCGCTAGTCACACGGCACGAAAAATGGTGGGCTTCAAAAGCCCCTCCTCCTCCTAAACACCTCCTCAGCAAACTCGGTAAGTCTTCTGGTCCTGTCGTCGCTTTCCAAAATCATTCCAAATGTCCAGGATTCGCCAACGCGCTGCAGACCGAGTCCATCGAGGTCTCGCAAGTCTGCATAGAGGGGGCAGGCACATAAGATGTGCTCCCAGTCCTCATTAGGATCGCCGCATGAGCATGCTGCAGTATCGCTAAGAGCTCTCCTATGCAGAAATGCATTGAACGATCCGTGCCCTGTGAGCAAGAATCCCGCGCGCATCGAGAACCCGAAATCCGGATTCCGATAGACGAATCCTGCATCAGGGATGAACTTGTGAGTCACCCGACCGGGCGAGTCACCATCATCCCATCTGCTCTGCCATTCTGACAGAAGGCATTCGTCTACCCGCGAGACTCGTTGCGCCAAGCTCAGACCTGAAAGGTCCTCGCCATAGAGCCAGTCGTCCCCCTCCAACGGGTATCCACGCTTCAACTTGTACTTGACTGCTATTTTCATAGCGGCCAAGTCAAGAGGCGGGGCTCCAGCAAGCACTTGCAGTGCCGGGGTCGACACTGTGCGGCATACCGGGAGGCATCCTAAAAGGATCAGCCTCTGGCAGGCAAGAAGTCGCCTCCTGGCTACAACTTGCCTCGTCGTCGTGACATACCATACCGAGGCACCAAACAGTGCACAGGGCACCATGAGTCCGGCATATATGGTCCGCCTGGCCCGAGGACTGAATCCCCAGTCAACTCGCAGCACACGCGCCAATGCTCCTACGACTCCGGTCATTCGCTGACGCAGCGATGCGACGTGCATGAAGAAGTTCATGCGCTCGCTGACCGTGATGCCAAGGTACCGGCAGCTGCTGACGTACGGGAGAAATGCTCCAGCAGATCTCACCGACGGGGTGCGCGCGAAGGCACCCTTCAGCAGCATGATTACCGTCTTGCTGGTGGAAATGGTGACACCGATTTCCGTACCCCACGCTTCAACGATGGACATCAGTTGCGTTCCTTTGCTCTCCAGCACGGCTCGGGAATTACCTTCGACGAGAAGAAGCAGGTCATCCGCATACGCGCTGAAAGCGCAGTATGGCTGGAGGCGCCGGAGCAGGACATCCATCAGTAGATCCCAAATGAATGGGCCACTAATGGATCCCTGCGGGCAGCCTCTAGTTACTGGAACACTCACGGTTCCAGAACTGCTTCGGATCTCTGCTCTTCTGTCTGAGAGGAAGCTCTGCCACAAGCTCAACTCTCGGCATCCCAAGTCGGCGAGCAGACGCAGTGCAGCACTCCATTCGACGTTGTCGAACGCACCCTTGAAGTCGACGAAGATCCCGAGCACGTATCGCGCCGGGCTGGCGGCGACACTGCTCTTCACGTGCCTCCAAGCGTCGTCGACACATCGTCCTTGGCGAAATCCGAACTGCCATCTGCATCCTTCCGGAAGAACTTCTCTCACACGATCAACCATGATGGACTCGAGCACCTTGCCAAATACTGCCAACAGGCATATCCCACGGTACGACGAGGGTTCGCACCTATCCTTGTCGGGCCCCTTGAGTAGCGCCACTACACGTGGACACTTCCACTCTCGGGGGAAGTAGCCCGACTGGATGCAACGGGAATATAATGCCGTCAGATACTGAGGTATGGCGCGCCACACTGCTTTGCAGATAGTGCCATTGATGCCGTCCATGCCGGGAGAGCGTCTGCTCTTCAACCTGGCGACACAAGCATCAACCTCTACTTCCTCGAGGGCCGGTGGGACCTCCTCCGCTCCGGCAATCGGTGCATCAGACTCCGCAACTGGGAAAAAGTTACGGAGGAGCACACGCGCACAATCACCCCAATCGGTGATTAGCTCGCCATCAACGCGGAGGCACCCAATCTCCGTGCACTTTCTGCGTCCTCGGCAGATCTTGTAGACGCGCCCCCAGGGATCGTGTGCGTTTTCTCCCACGAAGCGTCTCCAACTCTCCTCCTTCGCCCTTAGGATGAGCTTCTTACAGTCGGCTGAGGCTTGCCTCAGCTCGACTGCGAGCAGCTCAGCCGCATCGCCGTCTCCACGACGACGAGCGTTTTGAAGCCGGCGGCGAAGTCTCCTGACTTCGCGTCTCACCGTGTTCAGGCTGGCGGTCCACCAGCCTGGCTTCCTTCTCCTAGGCGATCTCGGCGTCCTCCTTCCCAGCGCAAGGTCACACACATCGTGGACCATGCCGCGCAGGGAAGAGACTTGCTGGTCCAACGGCGACTGTGAGAAGTCTTCCGGAATATCGGCTGCCCGTCTCACCATCTCCTGTTCAAACAATCGCCAGCGAGCATTGGAGATGTTCCAGGACGGCACAGGAGCTAAGCTCTCAACTGTGCGCGTGGTCGTTGGTGTTGCCACAACAGTGATCATGTTATGATCACTCAACTCCCACTCGTCCACTCTCCACTCGAATGTGGCCCACATCGATGCTGCATCGTTGGCGATCGTCACGTCGATATCACTACACGCACGGTAGTTATCGAACGTGAACACCGGGCTAGGCTGGTTGAGGGCAACGGCTCCTTTCTCCAGCATCCACTCAGACAGCAGCTCACCCCGGCTATGGTTTGCTTGTCCCTCGGGATTCCGAGGGAGTTTGCTAAACCAAAGGGGGGATGCTGCGTTCGCGTCGAGTCCCAGGATAGCGGGGGTTCTGCTGGCCTGCAGCAGGACCGCATCCATGTACCTGAGGTACGGCTCCAGCTCGGTGTCGAACTGGCAGTATACGGAGCAAAGGAAGATTGAGCCAAAACTCCCTTTAACGCTCACGCATACGCCATAGTCGGTGGTAAGCGGCTCCATCGGCATGCAGATGACATCCTGGTGATCCACGAGGATGGCTGCCTTGTTTCTCCGGTCGGTGTATATCCTCATTCCATCCGGCAGCGCATCACTCGTCCCGCTACCAATGTATGGCTCCTGCAGCAGTGCAAACAGACATCCGGACTCCCTCAGGCGGACTGCGAGCTCAATAGCCCGACCTCGACCACAGTTTGCTTGGATGAACCTAAACATTAATGTCTAGAGTTCACCCTCGCCAGTACCGCCGCATACACCGGGCAGCTCGGGGACAGCATGCTGTTGCCCGTGGTAGAAACGGCAATTCCGGCAGTCCACCGGATTGGTGCAGCTTCGCGCACTGTGGCCGGACTGTCCGCATTGCCTCCAGACATTGTCCTTCTGCTTGCACTCTGCCACCTTGTGGTTGAAGCCAACACACCTGTGGCACGCGTACGTTCGCACAAGGGCCCTGCATCGGTAGGAGAACCACTTTATGTAGATCCGCCCACCTTCCAGCAGCTCTAGCACCTTCGGCTCGCACTCCAGCGTGACACTAACCGTGGCTCCGTCGGCTACCGTCCAAGGCTTACTGTCCAGGTGGACAGCCTTGCGGAACTCCGCCTCCGGGATGTGTTCACGGAGGTTGTTGGCATACAACTCCGCCATAAACTCCTCCGGAGCAATCTGGGTGGCGACATCCTGGACGACAAGTTTAGGTCGCTGCGCAGCGTTCGGCTTGACCTCGAGGCCAATCTCGCCGAACTTTTTGCTGGCAACAACCTTCCTTATCTCGCCTGACGAGGGGGTGCGGATGATGGCACCGCCACGCGCAAGCCCTCTCACCTCGTGCACGCGAACTCCCAGCGAAGGGGCAATCTCCCGGCGCACCTTTTCGGCAACCTCTTTACCCTAAAGATTCGGGTCCTTGCTCACCACCACGGCCGACCACGTGTCACGTGGTTTTCGCGGCGCTGGCACGGGAACTGCGGAAGGTGCTGGCAGGCTGGGATATGCTGCCGCATACCCAACGGGTGGCCGAGAGGCTACAGCCTGCTGCACCGATGGCATCTGAGCCGGCGGCGGTGGCAGCGGCGTCGCCGCTCGCAGTTTGCTGGATTCCTCCAGCACTGCGTTGCGCACCATCAACGCCTGGACAATGGTGTCGTACCGGCTGATGCATCTCATCAGCGCAGTGGCCTGCGTCACTCAGCGCTCATCAGCGACTCCACCACCAGGGTCACATACGTGTCCTTGATGTTGGCCGCTTCCTCCAGGACGCCGTCAGCTCCGTTCTTGATGATACCATCAAGAGACCGCATCGAACTGCGAGAAGGCTCCGGGACGGCTGCGAGGGTCCTAGCGACGACATCGGCGGCTGCGTCAGCAACAGCGGCGGTTGCATCGGCAGCTCCAGCAGCTCTGACGGCGGGGGCAACGAAGACGGCAGCATCAACAGCCGAGGCAGCTGGAATCACCGGTGTCTCCAATGAGGAGAACGATAGCTCCTCCAGCACCCCGACTGGCTGCGGTTTTCCCGCTCCAGTTACGGCAAGCAGCTTGGCCTGCGTGGGAGCCGATATGGTTGTCGCCCTGGACTTGCGTCCACGACGACGTCCCCTGGCTCCAGTCGCACTCTCCGCACGGCTGCTTGCTAGGCTGCTGACGGAGAGCTCACTCTCCGACATGGCGCTCATGGCGCTCATAGCGCCCTTCTCCAGATTCAGCACCGCCTAAAGAGCTGCTAAGAAAATATGGGAGCCAGAAAATATGCAACAGATATTTCTAAAAAGGCAGCCCAAAAGTATGCCTCAAAGTATTACTGAAGTGCGCGCAAAAGCACACACCAAAGCTTTTACCAAGAGAGCACACTTAAGCTCACCGAAAGCATGGCAAAAAGCACAAGCGAGAGCACTCTCAAAGCTCTCTCTCAAGCTCTCTCTTGAGTACTCTCACCAATACTTTCGCACTAAAGCTCTGACCAGAACCATTCACCGAGCTTCTGCAGTGGAAAATTTCCACCACGTGCAGACACGTGTAAAAAGGAAAAACACCTTTTTTGCGCGAATTTTGATATAAAATTCAAGTCTCTGCGACACCGTTTTACCGGAGAAAAAATGAATTAATACGGAGCACTCCAAAAACACGTCCGACGTTAATCCATTCATGCGCGTAACTGACAGGGAGATAGGGACATGAAAGTCGTATGCGTTTAACGTGAGCACCTGCCACGTTGGCTTAATCTCACGGCCCCCTTGGGCTTGGGATATGAAACTATGCGTCAATCAGCGCCCCTTTGGAACCATGTTCCGCCGGATACCGAATGAAAGTCAATCTGTTCAGGTCATGACTTAATCCTCGGTTAAGGATGGAGGCCTATCTAAACCTCTTCCGATCTGTGGGATCACGGCACCCGGTTGTATAACGCAACTCCACGTCAAGCCAGAAGGCTCTACCCGCATTTGGGTAATAAAGGGGGAGATAGGGACATGAAAGTCGTATGCGTTTAACGTGAGCACCTGCCACGTTGGCTTAATCTCACGGCCCCCTTGGGCTTGGGATATGAAACTATGCGTCAATCAGCGCCCCTTTGGAACCATGTTCCGCCGGATACCGAATGAAAGTCAATCTGTTCAGGTCATGACTTAATCCTCGGTTAAGGATGGAGGCCTATCTAAACCTCTTCCGATCTGTGGGATCACGGCACCCGGTTGTATAACGCAACTCCACGTCGAGCCAGAAGGCTCTACCCGCATTTGGGTAATAAACCACAACCACCACGTAGCTCCCAAAGGGGCCTCAACCATAGCCAGGACGGAACAAGTTCCGTGGGCGCTGGCTCCCGTGGTACCAGAAATTATCACAGCCTCCGGTCAGGCGCCGTGCCAACAAGGACACTACCGATTTTGACTCCAGAACAGTCACGGGTCGGTGGCCCCGGATAGAAAAGTACATAGCTGCTCGGAATAGATTATGAGGTGGCCGAAAAGGCCAAATCATAAGGTGTTACAGTTTTATCCACCATGTTCATGGACATGGCTTTCTCACTGTTCGGAGGCGAGGACTATTCCTTCCTCTTCCGCAAACCGCGGCATTTGCTGCTGGTCAAAGACCAGACCGCTCGAAGGCGGCCAGCTATGTTCCCAACAACCCCTAAGGGCTTGTGACAAGGCGGAGTTGGAGCACCATCTCCGTGGGTCCTCATCACCCATGGTACCAGAAAAGTCCTCTGGTCGGGTTCGTGCAACTAAACGAAGCACTCCCAGTTTCAGCTACCATGAAGCTCGGGGACTGGTCACCCCGGCGGCGGGCGAAAACCCGGCGAACTTTCCATACACCTATTCACTCGATCCTGATTCACACACCATTCACCCCTAACACATCTCGGCATCTACAAATCAACGCATTCGTCGACGACTGAATACGGCTCTCGCAAACACATTCAACCTGTCTATCCTATCGCTCGTGGAGAGCACTTGACTTAAGTCAAAGTCCCCCCCAGCCTGAACCACACCCAGAGCCCCCAGATCACGAAGATCGTCATACAACGGACACTCACAGAGAACATGTTTCCAGGTCTCGTCTCCCGAGCCACACTGGCATTCCGGACTGTCTGCCAGGTACCGACTATGCAAGAATGCATTCAGTGATCCATGGCCAGTCAAAAGGAACCCGGCACTGAGGTTAAAACCAAAGTCCGGTCGGTCGAAAACAAACGAGACATCTGAAATGAACTCGTAAGTGGCCCGCCCATTCTCACTATCATCCCATCGGGCTTGCCAGTCCGACAGGACACATTCACGCAACATAGACTTCCATTCACTTGGCCCTAATCTCTCCACTTTCCCCCAGACATTTCACGATACAACCATTCGTTCTCCAGCAATGGCAGCCCCTTCTTGAGCTTGTAGCTTACGGCTCTACGCCGTATCTCCAAGTCAAGGGGAACTGCTCCAAACAGAACTTGCAATGCCTCCGTAGAGACAGTGCGACACACAGGCATACACCCCAACAAAATCAACCTTTGCACACTGTAAACTTTCTTTCTGCCTACAGCAGTCAAGACTGCATCGCTCCACACAGGTGATCCGCTTGTTGCGCAATCAACAAAAAGACCACCATATATGATGCGAACAGCTCTCCTGCTAAGGCCCCATTCACTTCTCAAAACTCGGCGTATTTTCCCAACCGTACTGGCCACTCGGTCCTTCAGATTGGCAAGGTGTGGAGTGAAGCTCAACCGTTCTCCAACGGTCACGCCCAGGTACTTCACCTGTCTCACATACCTTATGCTGGAGCCGTCAAGCCTGACAGTGGGCGGCCTTTCGAGAGACATCCTGACCTCTCGCAGGCCACGACTGGTAACGCTGCCCTTCAGCATCATCATCACAGTCTTATCCCTTGCCACGCTGACACCCACACTGTTGCCCCACTGGCTAACAGTGCGCAAGCACTCTGTGGCGCTTGCCTCAATCCTGGAACGCGACTGGCCCTCAACCATGATGAGCAAGTCGTCCGCATACGCACAGCACTTCCATCCCTGCTGGAGCTGCCACAACAGGGGATCCATCATGAGGTTCCATATAAATGGACCACAGATGGAACCCTGTGGGCAACCACGGGCCACATCGTTCCTGACGTTCATTCATCCCCAACACGCACGCACTGCGTCCCGAGAAATAGCTCTTCCAAAGAGCTACATCCCGGCACCCACACTCGTTCAACCTCTGAATCACACTGGCCCAACTTAGGTAATCAAAAGCCCCCTTGAAATGCACAAACACACCAAGGACGTACTTGGAGTTGCAGGAACTCACAGAGTCCTTAACATACCTCCAAGCGTCCTCCACACACCTCCCCTCGCGGAAGCCAAATTGCCTATCAGACATCTGACTCCCCACACTCTCCTGCAGCCGTTCCACCAGCACTCTCTCCAGAACTTTTGCAAGAACTGGAACGAGACTGATGCCCCGAAAGGATCTCGGATTGCTCCGGATCCTATCGGGTGACTTTAGGGTGACTTGGAAAAGTTCCTTCACTCACGCATTTCCCGTATAATTCATACAAGTGATCTGGAATGGCCTTCCAGACACTTTTACAAATTTCCCCGTAAACCCATCCATACCAGGAGCTTTCCCAGAGCGAAGCTTGGTGAATGACCACTCAGGCTCGCTCACCAGGAGGGGATCGGCAACACCCACTGCATCAGGCACTGAGTGCTGTCGATCCTCTCAGGAAAGAATTCGGACAATAGACATTCCACACAGTCCTTCCAGGTTGTAAGCATTTGGCCTCCTGTAAGGCACATACACCCCTGTCCCTATCCTTCCCACCCTCCCGCAGAATTTTGTAAACACGACCCCAGGGATCGTGCTTATTTCGTTCTACGAAAGAGCGCCACTCGTCCTCTTTCACACGTAAAACCCTATGCTTGTACTCGTGAACCCGAGTACTAAGCTGTTCCCTAAGCTGGGCCACGCCTTCCGCATTGGCCCTTCTGGCCCTTTGGAATCTCTTCCTCAGAGACCGGAGGGACCGCTGCTCGGCTTTCAGTTCACGCGTCCACCACTTAACACGCTTACGAGTCACCTTGCGGTGCCTCGCAAACATGGCATCATTCGCACTTGTAACCCACCCTGTCACACATGCAACTTGCTCATCCACATTCATAGCACAGAAGGTGCTAAACGGGACTTGCGTCGCCGCTTCTCTCACATAATGCCCATGAAGGGCCCAATTCGCTCCACGAAAGCGCCACCCATTAACCGCAACATTCGCATCCAGGGCCATATTGTGAGTCACCACAATCTCAATCGGATTATGATCACTCACGCCATGACCCCCCAACACACTCCATCGAAAATCACACACTTTCATTGCTGCCTCACTCACTAGAGTAACATCAATGTCACTCGTTCCCATCGGACCGTCGAATGTGTACCACTCACTAGGCTCGTTGATCACCTGCACCTCTTGGGTAATCACCCATTCGGCCAGCGTCTCACCCCGGTCATGGTTCGGATGGCCAGGTCTTTGCCTGGACATCTTACTGAACCAGAGGGGGGACGACGCGTTCGCGTCTAGGCCAAGGATGACAGGATTGCTACTCACCTGGAGTAGTACCGCATCCATGTACTGAAGGTACGGATCTATAGACTCGGAAAACTTACAATACATACTGACAACATACAACCTGCCAAAATGCGGCATGGCACCTGCTGTCAGGGAATACCCGCATCTCTGCGGGGAAACCACGTACTCCGCCATGGCGGAAGCACGGTTCCTGCAACAGGGCCACACCGTAGCCCCTCTCACAAATCATCTGCCCCACATCACGCGTAACAGCGTAAGAACCCTGGCAATTAATTTGCAAGAGCCGAGACATGTTAGTGTCTAGCATTCACTCTCGCCAAGACTGCGCTGTAAACAGGGCACACCGCCGAGAGCATATTATGCCCCGACGGTAGCCCCTTAAAACGACAATTTCGGCAGTCCACCGGGTTGGTGCACTTCGCCGCTACATGGCCCCCTTGTCCGCACTGGCGGCACACACTCACCTTCAGCCGGCACTCCTGGACCTTGTGGTCGAAGCCCACGCAGCGATGGCAGGCATACGTCCGGACCTGGGACCGGCAGCGGAAGCTAAACCACTTAATGTACACCCGTCCGGTGTCCAAAGCGGCCAGTGCCTTCTCGCTGACCTCCAGAGTCACGTTCGTCGTGCCTCCATCAGCTGCGGTCCACGGCTTCGATGCAAAGTGCACCGACTTCTTGAAGTCAGCCACGGTCATCTGATCCTTCAGGTTGTTGGCGTACAGCTCCTCCATGAAGACCTCCGGGGTGAGCGCCGTGTCCACCTCGAAGACAGTCAGGCGCGGCTTGACGGCCTGGTTCCTCTCGACGCTGAGTCCGACCTCGGCGAACTTCCTTGACGCGGCGACCTTGGAGGCTTCCGAGGCTGACGGCGTGCGGATGATGGCTTCGCCACGCTTGAGCTCTCGGACCTCGTGCACTCGAACTCCGAGCGTCGGCGCGACCTCCTTGCGCACCTTCTCCGCAATCTGGCTGCTGGAGAGCTCCGGGTCGGTCCCCTTCACCACGCAGGACCAAGTCTCCCGCACCTTGGTACGGGGGACCGGAACTGGGGCTATTGGGGCGGCGGCAGCGGTTTGTCCCACGGTGGTGGGACGCAGCAACGACGACGTCGGCGGCGGCATGGCGACCCGAGTCTCCAAGTCGGACACCCGCAGCATGAGCGCTACGACAAGCTCGTCGTCAAGCATTTGGCCTCCAACCTGTAAGGCACATACACCCCTGTCCCTATCCTTCCCACCCTCCCGCAGAATTTTGTAAACACGACCCCAGGGATCGTGCTTATTTCGTTCTACGAAAGAGCGCCACTCGTCCTCTTTCACACGTAAAACCCTATGCTTGTACTCGTGAACCCGAGTACTAAGCTGTTCCCTAAGCTGGGCCACGCCTTCCGCATTGGCCCTTCTGGCCCTTTGGAATCTCTTCCTCAGAGACCGGAGGGACCGCTGCTCGGCTTTCAATTCACGCGTCCACCACTTAACACGCTTACGAGTCACCTTGCGGTGCCTCGCAAACATGGCATCATTCGCACTTGTAACCCACCCTGTCACACATGCAACTTGCTCATCCACATTCATAGCACAGAAGGTGCTAAACGGGACTTGCGTCGCCGCTTCTCTCACATAATGCCCATGAAGGGCCCAATTCGCTCCACGAAAGCGCCACCCATTAACCGCAACATTCGCATCCAGGGCCATATTGTGAGTCACCACAATCTCAATCGGATTATGATCACTCACGCCATGACCCCCCAACACACTCCATCGAAAATCACACACTCTCATTGCTGCCTCACTCACTAGAGTAACATCAATGTCACTCGTTCCCATCGGACCGTCGAATGTGTACCACTCACTAGGCTCGTTGATCACCTGCACCTTTTGGGTAATCACCCATTCGGCCAGCGTCTCACCCCGGTCATGGTTCGGATGGCCAGGTCTTTGCCTGTCCATCTTACTGAACCAGAGTGGGGACGACGCGTTCGCGTCTAGGCCAAGGATTAGGATGATGACAGGATTACTACTCACCTGGAGTAGTACCGCATCCATGACTGAAGGTACGGATCTATAGGCTCGGAAAACTTACAATACATACTGACCAAAATTTCCCTCTAACCCCACACACACTCCCCAGTCAGTAGAGTTCACCAAAGTGCACTCTATGCCGGGGTCATTCACAACAACTGCGGCATGGCACCTGCTGTCAGGGAATACCCGCATCTCTGCGGGGAAACCACGTACTCCGCCATGGCGGAAGCACGGTTCCTGCAACAGGGCCACAACGTAGCCCCTCTCACAAATCATCTGCCCACATCACACGTAACAGCGTACGAACCCTGGCAATTAATTTGCAAGAGCCGAGACATGTTAGTGTCTAGCATTCACTCTCGCCAAGACTGCGCTGTAAACAGGGCACGCCGCCGAGAGCATATTATGCCCCGACAGTAGCCCCTTAAAACGACAGTTTCGGCAGTTGGTGCACCGGGTTGGTGCACTTCGCCGCTACATGGCCCCCTTGTCCGCACTGGCGGCACACACTCACCTTTAAACGGCACTCCTGGACCTTGTGGTCGAAGCCCACGCAGCTATGGCAGGCATACGTCCGGACCTGGGACCGGCAGCGGAAGCTGAACCACTTAATGTACACCCGTCCGGTGTCCAAAGCGGCCAGTGCCTTCTCGCTGACCTCCAGAGTCACGTTCGTCGTGCCTCCATCAGCTGCGGTCCACGGCTTCGATGCAAAGTGCACCGACTTCTTGAAGTCAGCCACGGTCATCTCATCCTTCAGGTTGTTGGCGTACAGCTCCTCCATGAAGACCTCCGGGGTGAGCGCCGTGTCCACCTCGAAGACCTTCTCCGCAATCTGGCTGCTGGAGAGCTCCGGGTCGGTCCCCTTCACCACGCAGGACCAAGTCTCCCGCACCTTGGTACGGGGGACCGGAACTGGGGCTATTGGGGCGGCGGCAGCGGTTTGTCCCACGGTGGTGGGACGCAGCAACGACGACGTCGGCGGCGGCATGGCGACCCGAGTCTCCAACTCGGACACCCGCAGCATGAGCGCTACGACAAGCTCGTCGTAGCGACTCATTGTCGCCGACACGGCCTCCAAGTTGCCTCCAAGCAAGGCGCTGCGGACTGCACGCTGGGTAGCGGACAGCTCCGACAGCACCGCTCCATGCCCAGCAGCAACTGCTGCACGGGCGCCGAGCTTCTCCACAGCAACGGCAGGGACGACGAATGCAGCGGGGGCGATGAACGTAGCAGCGGGGGCGACGGCGGTGGGTGCGGCGATGGTTGCGGCAATGGCGACGGCAGCGGCAGCAGGGGCGACGGCGGGGACTCCAGGTGCGGCCTCCAGGCCAGCACCGTTCAGGCCTCCAGGGCAAGATAGAGCCGCACTGCTCTGCTTCCTCGGTGAGCCCCTTTGGTCCACGCGCTTGGGCTCCAACTCTCCAGTATCCATCTCCATGGAGATGGACCTCTCCCGCGACTTCCTCGACTGCCGATAGGCAGGCAAGGTGACGTCAGCGCTTGCCGCACTGGCAACACTCGAGCGGCTGCCCGAGCGGCTCCGGCAACTTCGTCCGCGCGGCATATTCAAATTCGAATTTAAATTCGAATTTTCCGCGCCACAAAAACTCTGCCAAATTTAGCACAAGAGTTTTGCACTACACGGCCACACTGCACTCAGCTGTTTAATGTTTTTATGCCGATATGGCAGCACAAAACACAGCTGACAAAAGCCGTTTAACGTTCACCGCGTTAGCAGCACCGACGCACAGCTGTTTTTAAGCTTTTTTACGTTTCTAACGAGGTTGGCAGCACCAAGCTTTAAGCTTTCCAAACCACGTGGCGAATTTTCGCGACGGAAAAACACGATTTTCCGCGGAAATAGGTTAGCTACACTAACCGCACAACTCGCACTTTGTAGCAGCAACGTTCGCACACAAAACGCACTTTAAATTGTCCAAATAGGCAGCTTATTTCGGCTGTTATGATTTTTTCCGACGGAGCGCACAGAAAACACGTCCGTTCTCTTCGGGAGATAGGGACAGGCGTGTGTCTCGGATCTCTCCGAACTTGTTTTACGTGGCGTGTTCCACACTGAAGGGATTACAACCACGGCACTCGAATATACCTACAAGTAGGCATATAGTGCATGGGCACGGATGATACGCCTGCCAGCGCCCCAGATTAGAAGCTATAGCTATATACATAGCAACTATCCTGGTACCTTTCGAACATGCGCTTGCCGGGCAACATATTCCCTCTGGATAAGAGGCGAGGTGTATCTATCACCTCTGCTGATCTATGGGTCACAGCACCCGAGTTGTATAACGCAACTCCACGTCGAATCCGGAGATTCTACGCGCGATTTGGGTATCAACCACAGCCACCACGATACTCCCACTAGGGGGCCTACCTCAATGGTAGTGCTTGGACACACTATCCAACCCGTGGCACCGAAGTTTGTGGGCTCGGTGACCCACCCCTTTAGCTCCGACAAGCTCGGATGGGGGGCCCTGCCATGTTAGTCGCCTCTTACGACAAGCTATG
Source organism: Drosophila atripex (assembly GCA_035045925.1). Classification (NCBI taxonomy): domain Eukaryota; kingdom Metazoa; phylum Arthropoda; class Insecta; order Diptera; family Drosophilidae; genus Drosophila; species Drosophila atripex. The sequence goes on from JAWNOP010000016.1 coordinate 252,908, forward strand.
GCGAACTGTGACAGTATTCTAGGCCGCTAGTCACACGGCACGAAAAATGGTGGGCTTCAAAAGCCCCTCCTCCTCCTAAACACCTCCTCAGCAAACTCGGTAAGTCTTCTGGTCCTGTCGTCGCTTTCCAAAATCATTCCAAAGGTCCAGGATTCGCCAACGCGCTGCAGACCGAGTCCATCGAGGTCTCGCAAGTCTGCATAGAGGGGGCAGGCACATAAGATGTGCTCCCAGTCCTCATTAGGATCGCCGCATGAGCATGCTGCAGTATCGCTAAGAGCTCTCCTATGCAGAAATGCATTGAACGATCCGTGCCCTGTCAGCAAGAATCCCGCGCGCATCGAGAACCCGAAATCCGGATTCCGATAGACGAATCCTGCATCAGGGATGAATTTGTGAGTCACCCGACCGGGCGAGTCACCATCATCCCATCTGCTCTGCCATTCTGACAGAAGGCATTCGTCTACCCGCGAGACTCGTTGCGCCAGGCTCAGACCTGAAAGGTCCTCGCCATAGAGCCAGTCGTCCCCCTCCAACGGGTATCCACGCTTCAACTTGTACTTGACTGCTATTTTCATAGCGGCCAAGTCAAGAGGCGGGGCTCCAGCAAGCACTTGCAGTGCCGGGGTCGACACTGTGCGGCATACCGGGAGGCATCCTAAAAGGATCAGCCTCTGGCAGGCAAGAAGTCGCCTCCTGGCTACAACTTGCCTCGTCGTCGTGACATACCATACCGAGGCACCAAACAGTGCACAGGGCACCATGAGTCCGGCATATATGGTCCGCCTGGCCCGAGGACTGAATCCCCAGTCAACTCGCAGCACACGCGCCAATGCTTCTACGACTCCGGTCATTCGCTGACGCAGCGATGCGATGTGCATGAAGAAGTTCATGCGCTCGCTGACCGTGATGCCAAGGTACCGGCAGCTGCTGACGTACGGGAGAAATGGTCCAGCAGATCTCACCGACGGGGTGCGCGCGAAGGCACCCTTCAGCAGCATGATTACCGTCTTGCTGGTGGAAATGGTGACACCGATTTCCGTACCCCACGCTTCAACGATGGACATCAGTTGCGTTCCTTTGCTCTCCAGCACGGCTCGGGAATTACCTTCGACGAGAAGAAGCAGGTCATCCGCATACGCGCTGAAAGCGCAGTATGGCTGGAGGCGCCGGAGCAGGACATCCATCAGTAGATCCCAAATGAATGGGCCACTAATGGATCCCTGCGGGCAGCCTCTAGTTACTGGAACACTCACGGTTCCAGAACTGCTTCGGATCTCTGCTCTTCTGTCTGAGAAGAAGCTCTGCCACAAGCTCAACTCTCGGCATCCCAAGTCGGCGAGCCGACGCAGTGCAGCACTCCATTCGACGTTGTCGAACGCACCCTTGAAGTCGACGAAGATCCCGAGCACGTATCGCGCCGGGCTGGCGGCGACACTGCTCTTCACGTGCCTCCAAGCGTCGTCGACACATCGTCCTTGGCGAAATCCGAACTGCCATCTGCATCCTTCCGGAAGAACTTCTCTCACACGATCAACCATGATGGCCTCAAGCACCTTGCCAAATACTGGCAACAGGCATATCCCACGGTACGACGAGGGTTCGCACCTATCCTTGTCGGGCCCCTTGAGTAGCGCCACTACACGTGGACACTTCCACTCTCGGGGGAAGTAGCCCGACTGGATGCAACGGGAATATAGTGCCGTCAGATACTGAGGTATGGCGCGCCACACTGCTTTGCAGATAGTGCCATTGATGCCGTCCATGCCGGGAGAGCGTCTGCTCTTCAACCTGGCGACACAAGCATCAACCTCTACTTCCTCGAGGGCCGGTGGGACCTCCTCCGCTCCGGCAATCGGTGCATCAGACTCCGCAACTGGGAAAAAGTTACGGAGGAGCACACGCGCACAATCACCCCAATCGGTGATTAGCTCGCCATCAACGCGGAGGCACCCAATCTCCGTGCACTTTCTGCGTCCTCGGCAGATCTTGTAGACGCGCCCCCAGGGATCGTGTGCGTTTTCTCCCACGAAGCGTCTCCAACTCTCCTCCTTCGCCCTTAGGATGAGCTTCTTACAGTCGGCTGAGGCTTGCCTCAGCTCGACTGCGAGCAGCTCAGCCGCATCGCCGTCTCCACGACGACGAGCGTTTTGAAGCCGGCGGCGAAGTCTCCTGACTTCGCGTCTCACCGTGTTCAGGCTGGCGGTCCACCAGCCTGGCTTCCTTCTCCTAGTCGATCTCGGCGTCCTCCTTCCCAGCGCAAGGTCACACACATCGTGGACCATGCCGCGCAGGGAAGAGACTTGCTGGTCCAACGGCGACTGTGAGAAGTCTTCCGGAATATCGGCTGCCCGTCTTACCATCTCCTGTTCGAACAATCGCCAGCGAGCATTGGAGATGTTCCAGGACGGCACAGGAGCTAAGCTCTCAACTGTGCGCGTGGTCGTTGGTGTTGCCACAACAGTGATCATGTTATGATCACTCAACTCCCACTCGTCCACTCTCCACTCGAATGTGGCCCACATCGATGCTGCATCGTTGGCGATCGTCACGTCGATATCACTACGCGCACGGTAGTTATCGAACGTGAACACCGGGCTAGGCTGGTTGAGGGCAACGGCTCCTTTCTCCAGCATCCACTCAGACAGCAGCTCACCCCGGCTATGGTTTGCTTGTCCCTCGGGATTCCGAGGGAGTTTGCTAAACCAAAGGGGGATGCTGCGTTCGCGTCGAGTCCCAGGATAGCGGGGGTTCTGCTGGCCTGCAGCAGGACCGCATCCATGTACCTGAGGTACGGCTCCAGCTCGGTGTCGAACTGGCAGTATACGGAGCAAAGGAAGATTGAGCCAAAACTCCCTTTAACGCTCACGCATACGCCATAGTCGGTGGTAAGCGGCTCCATCGGCATGCAGATGACATCCTGGTGATCCACGAGGATGGCTGCCTTGTTTCTCCGGTCGGTGTATATTCTCATTCCATCCGGCAGCGCATCACTCGTCCCGCTACCAATGTATGGCTCCTGCAGCAGTGCAAACAGACATCCGGACTCCCTCAGGCGGACTGCGAGCTCAATAGTCGCAGCCCGACCTCGACCACAGTTTGCTTGGATGAACCTAAACATTAATGTCTAGAGTTCACCCTTGCCAGCACCGCCGCATACACCGGGCAGCTCGGGGACAGCATGCTGTGGCCCGAGGGATGCCCGTAGAAACGGCAATTCCGGCAGTCCACCGGATTGGTGCAGCTTCGCGCACTGTGGCCGGACTGTCCGCATTGCCTCCAGACATTGTCCTTCTGCTTGCACTCTGCCACCTTGTGGTTGAAGCCAACACACCTGTGGCACGCGTACGTTCGCACAAGGGCCCTGCATCGGTAGGAGAACCACTTTATGTAGATCCGCCCACCTTCCAGCAGATCTAGCACCTTTGGCTCGCACTCCAGCGTGACACTAACCGTGGCTCCGTCGGCTACCGTCCAAGGCTTACTGTCCAAGTGGACAGCCTTGCGGAACTCCGCCTCCGGGATGTGTTCACGGAGGTTGTTGGCATACAACTCCGCCATAAACTCCTCCGGAGCAATCTGGGTGGCGACAACCTGGACGACAAGTTTAGGTCGCTGCGCAGCGTTCGGCTCGACCTCGACAACCTTCCTTATCTCGCCTGACGAGGGGGTGCGGATGATGGCACCGCCACGCGCAAGCCCTCTCACCTCGTGCACGCGAACTCCCAGCGAAGGGGCAATCTCCCGGCGCACCTTTTCGGCAACCTCTTTACCCGAAAGTTTCGGGTCCTTGCTCACCACCACGGCCGACCACGTGTCACGTGGTTTTCGCGGCGCTGGCACGGGAGCTGCGGAAGGTGCTGGCAGGCTGGGATATGCTGCCGCATACCCAACGGGTGGCCGAGAAGCTACAGCCTGCTGCATCGATGGCATCTGAGCCGGCGGCGGTGGCAGCGGCGTCGCCTCACGCAGTTTGCTGGATTCCTCCAGCACTGCATTGCGCACCATCAACGCCTGGACGATCGTGTCGTACCGGCTGATGCATCTCATCAGCGCAGTGGCCTGCTGAGCGCTCATCAGCGACTCCACCACCAGGGTCACAAACGTGTCCTTGATGCTGGCCGCTTCCTCCAGGACGCCGTCAGCTCCGTTCTTGATGATTCCATCAAGAGACCGCATCGAGATGCGAGATGGCTCCGGGACGGCAGCGAGGGTCCTAGCGACGACATCGGCGGCTGCGTCAGCAACAGCGGCGGTTGCGTCGGCAGCTCCAGCAGCTCTGTCGGCAGGGGCAACGAAGACGGCAGCGTCGGCAGCGGCAGCAGCGGTGGCAGCGGCGAAGGCATCAACAGCCGAGGCAGCTGGAATCACCGGCGTCTCTAATGAGGAGAACGATAGCTCCACCAGCACCCCGACTGGCTCCGGTTTTCCCGCTCCAGTTACGGCAAGCAGCTTGGCCTGCGTGGGAGCCGATATGGTTGTCGCCCTGGACTTGCGTCCACGACGACGTCCCCTGGCTCCAGTCGCACTCTCCGCACGGCTGCTTGCTAGGCTGCTGACGGAGAGCTCACTCTCCGACATGGCGCTCATGGCGCTAGCACCAATCGATTCGCGTTGTTAATGCGCGAATTTTGATATAGAATTCAAGTCTCTGCGACACCGTTTTACCGGAGAAAAAATGAATTAATACGGAGCACTCCAAAAACACGTCCGACGTTAATCCATTCATGCGCGTCACTAATTAGATGACGAGGCATTTGGCTATTTTTTTTTTTTTTTTTTTTTTTTTTGTTCGCTGAGGTAAGGAAATCTTCCAAAGATACGTAGTCTGGATATGTTGCTGATGTTATTTGCTATTATAATCCATTTATGACTACGTTATGCCCGATTCATCTTAAGATAAATCTTAAGACGCCTACGTGCTAAAACCTTCCTCTTTTCTATTTCTGCGAATTTTATGCCGTTTTTGATGTTATGCTACGGCAGCAAGCTTATATTTGAACCCAGGCATTGGTTAAGTCCAACCACGGGTGTACCCCGACAGATACATGAACTGCCGCCTGCTCCAGAGACCACCACTGATTACCCGGACACTGATGATATTGCTATCACCAGAGCTGAGGAGGTCTGAGGCGGTCAACCGTTTTACCGATTGGCCGCTCCATATTCCTCTCCAGTTCACAGTGGCGGAATGGAACTCAATGTCTCCAGCTCCGAAAAATCTCCGCAAATTTGTCCGTATGTCCGGTGTCTCGTACTTCTCGACTTTACGCTGATGCGCTTGGTCGAGAGAATGTCCGTCTGTCACAACCTGCACGTCAATCACATAAATGTGATTTTGTCGGATAGCCACCAGGTCAGGTTTATTCAGTCCGGTTTCGCCCTGCAGACTTGGTTCAACATGAACGACGCAGCCTTTTCGCTCAAGTCCCCGCTTGAGAAAATTTACTACGCCGTCGTGCCGAGCTATCCTCCTCCCATGAGTTCTATAGCATTGCTGCAAGATGTGGTTTGTTGTTTCGGGAGCATCACATCCTGCACGGCACCGTCTTCCCAATTCGTGCCTTCCCCTCGTGGTACGAGACCTTGAGGGTAGGGCATTTATCCGCAGTTTGATACCATCAGTATATTCCTTTCCTGTTAGCAAACGCGTGGGCTGACTAACCCACCCGTGTTGCGGAGCAAAACGCTCTGCTTCACGGAGCCCGCAACCATCAACAGACGTGTGCAATCTATTTGCCAAGTACGAATCTACCTGTGAACGGGTTAACAGTTCTTGACTTCCAGCCTTAAGCCTGTCCCGGGCCCTCCGCATTTCTTCCTCCACGAAAGAGCTGGCTACCTCGGATCGCTCGAGGTGAGGCCATTTTATACCGCTCAATCGCTTCAGTCGAAGCATTGGTGCTATCCATCTTAGAGATGGTAACCCGAGACCCCCACTTCTGTGAGGGGCATGGAAAAAAGAAACTGGTACGTCCACCGGAAGCCCCAACCACTTCCGTGCGGTATATCGAACTAGTTTGTCAAACTTCTTCAGAACGCCTATCGTCACACTCCCAAGGGTAAGCTTGTGATAGAGTTGTGGGATAAGAACGGTCCGAAGGGCAAATAACTTCTGTTGTGGTGTAATATGCACATATATGCACTATTAATATCATATATATATATATCGACCACCCACTGTACCAAGAGTACTTAAAGGGTACACACTGTAACACTTTGTCGCAGTGTTTATGTTATCCAAGGTCTCGGTCATAAACCTAAGTGCACCGAAATATGAACCGCTCGCTGTGCCTTGGCTGTACGCCGAAAAAGTGCATATGTCCGCATATACGTAACACGAGTGGACCTTATGCATGTCCACATACCTCCGCCTAAGCGAACATAACATAAATATATATTCATATATATAAATAGTTAAGAATACATAACCGTCCCTCCGCTGCCGCTTTGGGCAGCGCAGCTACGGGACTTAGACTTCCTTTAACTCATAAGTAAATTTGTAATCCAGAAACTCCTATGAGCTCGGAGCGGCAACAACAGTTGCTCCGAAGATGAATAAAATCTAATAAAGAGACTTAGAACATATTACATGGCGATCCTGCCACACTTGCGCATTCATTTGGATATTTGAACCTATTACACCTATTGCATGGACCTGGCTCCTTACATGGCGACCGTGACAGGACATCCTGGACAAAAGGACATCGAAGGATCCGCATAAGAAGGATCCTGGACAAAAGGACATCGAAGGATCCGCATAAGAAGGATCCTGGACAAAAGGACATCGGAGGATCCCCAACGCAGGCGTCATGAGAATCAACAACTAAAAAAAAAAAAAAATTAACGAAAAAAAAAAACCACACCCACAGCAGCAGCCACTGATCTAAATGAAAAAAAAAAATAAAACAAAATATCGCAGTAAGTAGAGTGTGATGTGTGCAAAACGTAGTGGCGTGGTACAACGTTTAAAAGCCAGAAAGGCTGAATTACTGAAGCTACTAACGCAAAGAAAAAAAAAAACCACAGTCACACACACATCCACCTACACTGCAATACCCAACATATCCAAAGACAAGATTAAATTTAATCCACCACCAAAACAGGAGTTACCGAGACTGAAGAAAAAATGCCCCAATGACTGCAGAGGACCCCTGGAATCACCCTTCTGCGAACAAACCTGTGCCAGCACCGGTGCCCCAACAACCAAAGAAAGAAGAAACGCCTGTGCAGCCAGCACCGGCCCCGTTTAGCGCTCCAAGCTAAGCCCGGAACAGTGAACCGACAGCGCTACCAAGAGCGCAAAAATTTTTTTTTCCCCGTGCACTGCGTTGCATATTTTTTTTGTATTGCACTGCGATGCATATTTTTTTTTTAGTATAAAAAAAAATTCTTTATAAAATTGAGCGACACTAAAGTTGCCCGATTAGCGTGTGGCCTGAAAACCATACAAAAAATAGGCAGGTTTTTATGTAAAAAAAAAAAAAAAATACAATTTACACAAAACGCAATATACACATAGCCAAATAAGGCAAGTTTTTAAATGAGCCAAACTGAATGGCAAATAAATAATAAATTAAATCATACAGTTTACACAAAAAATTATATACCAATTCTAGAGAAAATACCCAAAATGGGTTTAGTAGATGTAAAACAAGTGGACTCCACAGCAAATGTAATAAATAAAATTGAGTCCAGCACTATGAACACAGAATTAACAAATATCCTATTATCAATTATTGTATTCATTTTGATCGCGTTCATTTTGTATAAAGCATACATTTTTCATAATAAATGTATAGCTAAAAGAGCGATTAATAAAAGCCAGGCTATCGATCTGGACAAAATATAAAAAATATATATACAAAAAAAAAAAATAATAATAATAAAAAATTAATTTTTAGACATATATATATATAAAAAAATATATATATAAAAAGCTGTATATGATATATACAAAAAAAAAAAAAAAAAAAAAAAAAAGATTCCATATGTTCATGAATAATCTTATCTTTATGTACAATGAAAATAAAATGTAATAAATAAAAATAAAGAAAGTTTAAAAGAAAATAATTCCAGTATGAGTACACAAAGAACCATAGAAAAAACATATGAAAAGGACCCTTATTTCCAAGAAAGGATCAAGCAGTTAGTATCAAAAACCCCAGTTAGTGTGTATGAGCTAGAAATACTTTATATAGAAACTTTTAACTGCCACGTTTCACCATTGTTTCACTGCACCGCAACCCAAAAAGGAATAGTATTAACAACAATTCCGGGTGTGCTAGTAAAATCAAGAATAGACGAGCATCTACTTTTAGGTAGAACGATTGTTATGATGGTTTCTAAAAGATAATCCATACCTTTAATATAATGGAATGGAATGAATTATCGAAAGAACTATCAAGCATTAAAGCAGAATTCGACAAATCTCATAAGTCACTCACACAGAATAGACCGATACAAAAAACAACGGTCAATAAACACGTAGAAATATTAGTTAATTGCTTTAATGAAGCTCGAATATTAATATATGAACACAGAGAAAAGTTAAATCCGGATCACTGGTCTCGAGTATCAAAGTTTTTGATCAGACTAAGATCTAATCTAACATCTGTTAAAGAAAGGTTCAAGCTAGATATTTCAATACCTACTATTCTCAATACTTCAATAACAATTGAAGCTGGTGACGAACCAGAATCAAAAGAAGTAATTGACCAACAAGAAATAGAAGAAAGCGATATTAACAACCTTACAGTTCCGGCAGTCCTTATTCAATCTGAATTATCAGACCAGGACTTGTCCGACTCTGAATTTAACGACAGCATTGTAGAATTAAAACCAACCGCAATGGCTGACGAGAGCATTGCCCAAAGGGCATACATTAGAGAAATATCGAATGCCATCCCGGAATTTAACGGGCAAAGGTTACACCTTCAAAGATTTATAACAGCTTTGAGGTTAGTTAACCTAACGAAAGGCACATTCGAGAATTTGGCTGTAGAAGTAATTAAATCCAAAATAATTGGATCAACTTTATACAGAGTCCAAAATGAAGGAACTATAGAAGCAATAATCAAAAAACTACAAGACACTATAGTCGGAGAAACCTCTGACATAATTAAAGCCAAAATGGCGAAAACAACCCAGAAAGGCAAAACCGCGGAAAAATTCACGACGGAAATAGACAACTTAAGGAAGCTCCTAGAAGCTTCGTACATTGACGAAGGCCTATCGGCCGAACACGCTGACAAATTCAGTACCAAGGAGGCCATAAACACAATGGTTAAAAACTGTGAGCATGGCCGCCTCAAAACAATATTGGAAGCAGGCACTTTCATAACTATGAATGAAGCCGTCACAAAGTACATACAATGCAGTACTGAGATGACAGGTAATGCCAATTCAATATTATACACCCAACGAGGAAATAATTATCGCGGTAATAATTTCAGAAACAATTATCGCGGTAGAGGTAATAATCGAGGTAATTATAATAATACCCGATATTACCAAAATAACGGTTATAATCAAAACAATAGTTACTACAGAAATAACGGTAACCAGAATAACAGCTATTACACAAACAACAACCGCGGCGGAAATAACCGTGGTGGAAACAACCGCGGCGGAAATAGCCGTGGGGAAACCACAATAATAACCATAATAATTATAATCAAAATAACAATATAAGAATAGCCCAAACGAATTCGGAAAACTACCAAACACCTTTAGATACACGTCAGTAAAAAACAACAAGATTCACACTATAAATCTCAGTCAAAGTACATTCGTTAGTTTCATAAACGCAGCAACAGGAAAAGAATTAGTTTTTCTACTAGATACAGGAGCAGAAATTTCCATATTAAAGGAAAATTCTGATAATTTTCAAAACATTCAAGATAATCATATCATAAACATACAGGGTATAAGCCAAGAGGTTACCAAATCAAAAGGCATAACTTCTATTGAAATTCAGACTTCTAAGTACATCATCCCACATGATTTCCATATAGTAAATGTGCAATTCGCTATTCCTTGTGATGGGATACTGGGAATAGATTTTATCAAAAGGTACAATTGTCAATTAGACTTCAAGCCTTCTGAAGACTGGCTTGTAATTAGACCAAATAATCTCAAATATCCAATTTATGTTCCGATAACATACAGTTCTGGCAACAACTCCCTAATTCTGCCAGCAAGATCCCAAGTCATCCGAAAAGTTACGATAAATTCCGAAGAAAATAGTGTATTGATTCCGAATCAAGAGATTCATAAAGGTATCTATATAGCAAATACCATAGCAACTGTCCAGAATGCATATGTAAGACTACTAAATACCACAAATATAGATCAGGTAGTTAATATTAAAAATATTCATCATGAACCACTTTCAAGCTACGATGTAGTAAAAACAGACCCCGAAAATCGTAAAAAAACTGTATTATCCCAACTTACAAAAAACTTCCCACCTCAATTCAATGATCAACTTACAAAATTATGCACCCAGTATAGTGATGTATTCGGACTAGAAACCGAAGCGATCACTACAAATAATTTCTATAAACAAAAACTGAGATTAAGTGATGATGAAACCGTATATACAAAAAATTACAGAAACCCTCATAGTCAACAAGACGAAATTCAAAAACAAGTCCAAAAACTCATTAATGATAAAATAGTAGAACCCTCTGTATCACCTTATAATAGCCCACTTTTGCTAGTACCAAAAAAGTCACTCCCAAATTCAGAAAATAAAAAATGGCGATTAGTAATAGATTATCGTCAAATTAATAAAAAACTCTTATCTGATAAATTTCCACTCCCTAGAATCGATGACATTTTAGATCAACTAGGTAGAGCAAAGTATTTCTCATGTCTCGACTTAATGTCCGGTTTTCACCAAATTGAACTCGAAAAAAATTCACGAGATATAACATCCTTTTCAACGAACAATGGTTCATATCGTTTCACGCGATTACCATTCGGTTTAAAAATAGCGCCAAACTCCTTTCAAAGAATGATGACTATAGCTTTCTCTGGATTGGAGCCTTCCCAAGCATTTCTTTACATGGATGACTTAATAGTCATAGGTTGCTCCGAAAACCACATGCTCAAGAACCTAACTGATGTTTTCGAGAAATGTAGGAAACACAACCTAAAGTTACATCCCGAAAAATGTTCATTTTTCATGCATGAAGTCACCTTCCTAGGACATAAATGCACAAATAAAGGAATCTTGCCCGACGACAAAAAATACGACGTCATTCAAAATTACCCAGTCCCACATGATGTGGACAGCGCTAGAAGATTCGTTGCATTTTGCAATTATTACAGACGTTTCATAAAGAATTTTGCAGAATACTCCCGTCACATAACAAGATTATGTAGGAAAAATGTAAAATTCGAATGGACAACAGAATGTCAAAACGCTTTCGAACATCTAAAATCAGCATTAATAACCCCAACTCTGTTGCAATACCCAGATTTTAGCAAAGAATTTTGCATAATTACAGATGCTAGCAAATACGCTTGTGGAGCAGTACTAACTCAGAATAAAAATGGATTACAGCTCCCAGTTGCATATGCATCAAGATCCTTTACGAAAGGTGAAAGCAACAAGAGCACTACAGAGCAAGAATTAGCAGCTATTCATTGGGCAATAACATACTTCAGACCATATATTTATGGTAGACACTTCACTGTCAAAACAGATCACAGAGCACTTACCTATTTATTTTCAATGATAAATCCCAGTTCCAAACTAACAAGAATGAGACTTGAATTAGAGGAATATAATTTTACAGTAGAGTATCTAAAGGGTAAAGATAATTATGTAGCCGACGCGCTGTCTAGAATAACAATCACCGACTTGAAAAACATACATTTAAACATTAAAATTCTGAAAGTCACTACCAGAAACCAAAGTAGACAAAAATCCTGCGCAGGAAAAGAAAAAATAGAATTGCATAAGCAATCCATAGAAAAAGCTTCAAAGCCCAACGTATATGAAGTCATTAATAATGATGAAGTACGTAAAGTAGTGACCTTGCATGTAAATAACAATATGTGTTTATTTAAGCACGGAAGGAAAATTACAGCAAGATATAATGTTAGCGATTTGTATACTAATGGAACCCTTGACTTAGGTCAATTCTTTCAAAGGCTTGAAAAGCAAGCCGGTATGCACAAAATCAGCCAACTTAAAGTGGCACCGTGGGAAAATATCTTTGAACATGTTTCAATTGATAATTTTAAAAATATGGGCAATTATATATTGAAATCATTAAGAGTAGCGCTACTCAACCTGGTGACCGTAATACAAAATAATAAAGAAAAAGAAGCTATATTGTCTACATTTCACGATGATCCAATACAAGGTGGTCATACAGGCATTACAAAAACCTTGGCCAAGGTCCAGAGACACTATTACTGGAAAAATATGTCCAAATACATAAAAGAGTACATAAAGAAATGTCCTAAATGCCAAAAGTCAAAAACAACTAAACACACTAAGACCCCATTAACTATAACTGAAACTCCACAAAGAGCTTTCGATAGAGTAATTGTGGATACGGTTGGTCCACTACCAAAATCAAACAATGGAAACGAGTATGCAGTAACACTCATATGCGATTTAACCAAATACCTGGTAGCGATACCAATACCAAATAAAAGTGCAAATACGGTAGCAAAAGCTATATTTGAAGATTTTATTCTAAAGTACGGTCCAATGAAGACGTTCATTACGGACATGGGAACGGAATATAAAAATTCAATTATTGAAGGTCTATGTAAAAATTTAAATATTGAAAACATAACTTCTACTGCACATCATCACCAAACTGTAGGTACCGTGGAGCGAAGCCACAGAACACTCAATGAGTACATTCGTTCATACATCTCAGTTGACAAAATGGATTGGGATGTATGGCTACAATACTTCGTCTATTGCTTTAATACGACCCCCTCAATGGCACATGACTATTGTCCATACGAGCTAGTTTTTGGTAAAACTTCAAATTTACCAAAGCATTTTAATAGCATAGAAAACATAAAACCACTTTATAATATAGAAGACTATGCTAAGGAATCAAAATTGAGATTAGAACAGGCATTTAAAAGAGCCAGACTAATGCTAGAATCTCATAAAATAAAACAAAAAATTATTTACGACAAAACTAGTTTAGATTTTGAGTTGAAAATAGGAGATAAGGTCTTATTAAAAAATGAAACTGGACATAAGCTAGATTTTAAATATTTAGGCCCCTATAAGGTAGAACAAATAGGAGATAGGGATAATATAACTATATCAGACAATAAAAATAAAAAACAAATAGTACATAAAGATAGATTAAAACTTTTTATTTCATGATAAATCAACATTTCATAAATATATCACGTATGGCCATACACAAAAAAAAAAAAAAAGAAAAATAAGCATACCGAATATAAAAAAAAAAAAAACCTTATTGTTAACATCATTTATTAAATTTTGTACAATCTATGTTAGAAAATAACTTCATTATATTACGTTATTTTTCAAAAGGAGGGAGATGTAATATGCACATATATGCACTATTAATATCATATATATATATATCGACCACCCACTGTACCAAGAGTACTTAAAGGGTACACACTGTAACACTTTGTCGCAGTGTTTATGTTATCCAAGGTCTCGGTCATAAACCTAAGTGCACCGAAATATGAACCGCTCGCTGTGCCTTGGCTGTACGCCGAAAAAGTGCATATGTCCGCATATACGTAACACGAGTGGACCTTATGCATGTCCACATACCTCCGCCTAAGCGAACATAACATAAATATATATTCATATATATAAATAGTTAAGAATACATAACCGTCCCTCCGCTGCCGCTTTGGGCAGCGCAGCTACGGGACTTAGACTTCCTTTAACTCATAAGTAAATTTGTAATCCAGAAACTCCTATGAGCTCGGAGCGGCAACAACAGTTGCTCCGAAGATGAATAAAATCTAATAAAGAGACTTAGAACATATTACATGGCGATCCTGCCACACTTGCGCATTCATTTGGATATTTGAACCTATTACACCTATTGCATGGACCTGGCTCCTTACAGTGGTTTCAGGGGGGCCCGAGTCAATCTCAACAGCTTTGAACCGAGGTCCTCTGCTGGATCGTACCGGGCCCGCCCCTCCGCAGTGAATTTGATCCCTAAATACTTCCACTCGTCCGTACGCTTCAATGAAGGACACTCGCGCCCGCCAATCAAAAAGCTCCGCCGTTCCACGACAGTACACTTTTGTTTGGCTTGCCCCTTAACGCTAACAGTGAAACACTTGTCAGTGTTAAGGGTGAGACCCACAGAGGAAAGAAAACAAACTGTGGTGTCCAACAATTTCTGAAGCCCCATCGGAGTTTCTGCAAAAACGACAATATCATCTGCGAATGCTGCTGCGTTTGTCATGGCGTTTCCGACCTTAGCACCGATCTCACTGGGTAAGGACCTAAGCAACCGGTCAATGACCATGTTGAATAGTATGGGAGACAGAGGATCACCCTGTTTCACTCCTCTCGCAGGAGTAAATACCTCTGAAACCCACCCGTTCCCAGCGAGCATTGTGCCGCCGCCCTCGTACGCCTTCCGTAAGTAGTTGATTAAGCCTTTCGGGGCACCATATGAAGCCAATGTGTTGTAGACCGCTTCGTGAGCTACAGCATCAAAGGCCTTACTAACATCGAGGGTCCCGATGTAGCACGATTTATATCGCTTATGATGTTCCCTCAAAACCAAATCAACAATCGTCGTATTATCAGCACACCCATCGGTAGGTAGGAACCCTCGCTGACGCGTATCCCAGTTGATGGCTGCACTCAACCGGGCTGCCAAAATGGCATTTAGTTGCCTAACTATCACCGAGGGGACTGAAATAGGACGAAAGTCTTGCGGTTGATTTGCCGTCGCCTTCTTCGGAATGAAGATGGTTCGGGCCAGACGGATGGAGTACGGTAAATTCTCGCACCAGAGGATTATGTTCATTATGCGAAGCATAATGCCGTCGGGGACACTCCTGGCAGTTCTTGGAGTAATCCCGTCAGGGCCTGGAGAACTGGATAATTTGACTCGTGATGCCCTAAGATCGCGCTGATTTACAGCGGACCATACCCTCTCGATCGTGTGCCCCATGTTTAACGTGGAGCGTTTGATCGAGCTCTGGCTAGGCTGAGTCATAACCTGTCTCCAATATGGCTCCATAATCTCCCGGTTTGGCATTACCGACTCGTCAGCTTCCTCCAGAAGGGACTTTATGCATCTTCCCGGATGTTTATCCCAGTTACGCTGAACCCTAGCGTACTGCTGCCTTCTTCGTTGTCTCATATTTCGAGGTTCCGTATGGGACCTGGACAGAATGTGCGGTTCATTCCGTGTCGGAAAAATTTCCATGAGATAACTAGATAAACGTTGGAGAGTGGTTTCCTGTCCCGAGACCTGCGCATTATCTACGATATTTTGCAGGACCTCGGCTCTCCACCGGGAATCACATACCACAGGAGCAAGCCCCTGTAGTACCCTCAGGATTTCGCTGTTCGTCTGTTCGGATGGTCTGATTGGTCGCGCTGGTGGTGTTGATACTTGGTGGTTTTGCTCACTTGTACTAGGGCGGCGCTGTGAGGTACTCGGTTCTATAGCTTGAGGGGTGGGAACAGATTGCCCTCTTATCTGTTCCAGTTTTGCCTTGTACTCACCCCTCTTCCGATAAGATGAAATTGCATCGGAACTGCGGTGGGTGAAAATCTCCGCTAGCTTTTTATTCAGAAACCGAACACCACTTGCTGTGAGCTCAACCTCCTTTCTCGCCATCATCAACGTTTCTTCTTCAGACCATCTTGCCTTCTTATCGACACGAAGACGGTGTGCATCAAGTTCGTCTTTGTGTCGATGTGACATGTGAACGCCCAAACCCCTCTTGGAGCTGAACGTCATTTCACATATCGTGCAGGGCACCCTCCCTGATAGGTTAACCGCTGCACTGGGTTCAAATTGTGTGCTATCCAGACTAGTGGCCGTGGACTCTCCTCCTCCATGAAGTAAATTCATTATCCGAGGCTCGTTATTCGTGTTTGCACCAATTTGTTTTAAAGGTCCAGGGGGCTGGCAACCCCAAGGACCCTTTCGCCGCTCAAATCAGCTACCAGTTAGTAAACTACCTGGCACCCAGAGAACACCACGAGGAGGTTTTGAGTCGACTTGATTTGATTGTATGGCTTACGAGTTACGGAATTACACCCCCTCTGCGCAATCAAATCCATGTTCTCCTAGTTAGTTACTCCCGCCGTTGACCCGCGCTTACTTGAATTTCTTCACTTTGACATTCAGAGCACTGGGCAGAAATCACATTGTGTCAACACCCGCTAGGGCCATCACAATGCTTTGTTTTAATTAGACAGTCGGATTCCCCAAGTCCGTGCCAGTTCTGAATTGATTGTTAATTGATAATCGTTATAATTAATAAGAACTAATTGGTTTGACCCAACTAGTATTCTTAAAAATTTTAGCAAGAAAGTTCCACAATTGGATACGTAACTAACTATCCGGGGAACAAGTTACAACCATAAATGATTGAAACTCTATTTACCCAGAACGAGCACATAAACCATATTATTGTTTCCCAATCAAGCCCGACTATCTCAATCTTCAGAGCCAATCCTTATCCCGAAGTTACGGATCTAATTTGCCGACTTCCCTTACCTACATTATTCTATCGACTAGAGACTCTTCACCTTGGAGACCAGCTGCGGATATTGGTACGGCCTGTTGAGAAGTTTGCGTATCCCCACCATAAATTTTCAAGGTCCGAGGAGAAAATATCGACACAACAGTATATGTCATGCTCTTCTAGCCCATCTACCATATCTCTCTGCGAAAGACTTCCATGGTAGTACGACTATAAAACAGAAAAGAAAACTCTTCCGATATCTCTCGACGGCTTCTTTATGGTCGTTCCTGTTGCCAGGATGAGCACGAGGCCCATATTTAATAACAAACGGATACTCAACAGGTTACGGAATTGGAACCGTATTCCCTTTCGTTCAAAATTATTCAAGTATATTATTATATTTTTAATATACATTTATATTGTAAATTGCTATATTTTACTTGAAAATTTTCGGCTTTCGCCTTGAACTTAGGACCGACTAATTCGTGATCAACCACTGTTCACACGAAACCCTTCTCCACTTCAGTCCTCCAAGGTCTCATTCGATTATTTGCTACTACCACCAAGATCTGTACCAATAGCAGCTCCATGCAGGCTTACGCCAAACACTTCTACGCATACTATTGTACCTTCCTACTCACTAAAGTTTCAAAATTTATATTACAAGTAATATAAATCATCTACTTTAGCGGTAATGTATAGGTATACAACTTAAGCGCCATCCATTTTAAGGGCTAGTTGCTTCGGCATTTGAGTTGTTACACACTCCTTAGCGGATTTCGACTTCCATGATCACCGTCCTGCTGTTTTAAGCAACCAACGCCTTTCATGGTTTCTGCATGAGTTGTTAATTTGGGCACCGTAACATTACGTTTGGTTCATCCCACAGCGCCAGTTCTGCTTACCAAAAGTGGCCCACTGGGCACATTATATCATAACCTTAAACTTCATATCAAGAAAGTTAAGGTTCTTACCCATTTAAAGTTTGAGAATAGGTTAAGATCGTTTCGACCCTAAGGCCTCTAATCATTCGCTTTACCAGATAAGATTATTTTATATAACATTAAAATGCACCAGCTATCCTGAGGGAAACTTCGGAAGGAACCAGCTACTAGATGGTTCGATTGGTCTTTCGCCCCTATACTCAATTCTGACAATCGATTTGCACGTCAGAACTGTTTCGGTCTTCCATCAGGGTTTCCCCTGACTTCAACCTGATCAAGTATAGTTCACCATCTTTCGGGTCACAGCATATCTGCTCAAGGTACGTTCCAGTTAGAGGCATAAATAATATAAATATTATTATACATAACTATATAGAACGCCCCGGGATTGTGTTAATTAGCTATAAAATAGTTAAAAAACTAATCCCATTATTAGTCAAGTTAATTACGCTATTAGGTTTATATCCCAATAACTTGCACATATGTTAGACAGTATCCTGAATCTTTCGCATTGTTAATCATACAAGTGCTTATAATAAACACAAAAATCAATGATAATTATGCCATAATGTAAGTATATAATTTCGAAAAATTAACGCACTGTATTCTTATTAATCTATCAACACTTTATCAAATTAATGACATTTATTCTATGTTAAAATGCAAGCATAATAATTTGAATAAACTATAAGCCATATTTTATGATAAATTTAATATGTTAATAGATTACAATGTCCTTATATGGAAAAAATGCACATTATTTCTATAATATTATTTAAATATTATAACTTTAATGATGAATTTTCCATAACGGATATTCAGGTTCATCGGGCTTAACCTCTAAGCAGTTTCACGTACTATTTAACTCTCTATTCAGAGTTCTTTTCAACTTTCCCTCACGGTACTTGTTTACTATCGGTCTCATGGTTATATTTAGTTTTAGATGGAGTTTACCACCCACTTAGTGCTGCACTATCAAGCAACACGACTCTTTGGAAACATCATCTAGTAATCATTAACGTTATACGGGCCTGGCACCCTCTATGGGTAAATGGCCTCATTTAAGAAGGACTTAAATCGTTAATTTCTCATACTAGAATATTGACGCTCCATACACTGCATCTCACATTTGCCATATAGACAAAGTGACTTAGTGCTGAACTGATTTCTTTTCGCTCGCCGCCACTAAGAAAATCCTTGTTAGTTTCTTTTCCTCCCCTAATTAATATGCTTAAATTCAGGGGGTAGTCCCATATGAGTTGAGGTTGTATAAAGCAATATATTTTTTTAAAAATTATCTTATATAAATATTATTATTATTATTATTATTATTGGCCATCCCAACCCTATCGGGTCACAGCCTGTTGCACAGTCTGCCTCCACGCTTCCCTGTCCTGGGCACGCCCTCGCCAGTTGGTAACACCAGATGCAGACAGGGCTTCCATCACCTGGTCCTGCCAACGTATCCGGGGTCGTCCTCTCCTCCGTTTCCCGACGATTACCGCATCAAATACTTTACGAGCCGGAGCGTCTTCTTCCATACGGGCGATGTGACCCAGCCAGCGGAGTCTTTGAATTTTGACTCGGCTAACTATATCAACATCCCCGTACAGCTCATACAGCTCGTGGTTCCATCTGATGCGATAAGCATCGCCAACGCAGATTGGGCCAAAGATTTTGCGGAGAATTTTTCTCTCGAACACTCCAAGAGCAGCTGCATCGGATTGCACCACTGTCCAGCACTCCGCACCATATAAGAGTACTGGAAGAATGAGCGTCTTGTAGAGTGTTAGTTTTGCCTGTCGAGAGAGGGCTCTACTAATAAAGTGCCTACTGAGCCCAAAGTAGCACCTGTTGGCAAGTGTGATTCTCCGCTTAATCTCCAGGCTGACATCATTTGTGCTAGTTATTGCAGATCCAAGGTAAATAAATTCCTTGACGGACTCAAAGCTATGGCTGCCTGCAGCTAGCTGGGAATCAAGACGCCGCGATTCTCTGCTAGAGCACACCATAAACTTTGTCTTGTCCATGTTCACTGCTAGTCCTACTTTAGCTGACTCTTTTTCAATAGCCCCGAAGGCTGCTGTAACATCACGCTTGGTTCGGCCAATGATATCAATATCATCGGCGTAGCCAAGGAGTTGGACACATCTGTTTGTCAGAATTGTGCCCGTCCGATGCACACCAGCCTTCCTTATAATACTCTCCATTAGGATGTTGAAGAGCATACAAGAAAGCGAGTCGCCTTGTCTGAGACCACACTTGGTATGAAAGGTTTCGGATTGGTCATTTCCTACCCTGACAGAGCTGATGGTGTTGCTCAATGTCATCATGCAAAGCCGTATCAGCTTTGCTGGTATACCAAGTTCAGACATGGCGGCATGTAGGCGATCTCGCCGTGGACTATCGAATGCAGCCTTGTAATCGACGAAGAGGTGATATGTGTCGATTTGGTTTTCATAGGACTTCTCCAGGATTTGGCGCAAGGTGAAAATCTGGTCAATAGTGGATTTGCCAGGCCTGAACCCGCACTGATAGGGTCCAATCAATGCTTCAGCATGGGGTTTCAGGTTTTCACACAGTACGCTCGTAAGGACCTTGTATGCGACTGGAAGAAGGCTAATGCCACGTTAATTGGTGCGCAATGTGGCATCACCCTTCTTCAGGATAGGACAGATTATGCTGTGGTTCCAATCGTCGGGCATGCTCTCCGTAAGCCATATCTTGCTGATTAGTTGGTGCATGCTCCCTACCAACATATCACCAGCAGCCTTAAACAATTCAGCCGGCAGGCCATCAGCACCTGCGGATTTATTGTTTTTAAGTCGTTGGATTGCATCCTTGACTTCGGCATGGCTTGGGGTCGGTACGTCCACATCAGTACCATAGATTGGGGTTTGTGGATCATACTCTACAAAGTCATCATAGCTAGAGTCAGCTAATAGACTTGAGAAGTGATCCCTCCATAACCTCAGCACAATCTCTGCATCTGTGAC
Source organism: Drosophila atripex (assembly GCA_035045925.1). NCBI lineage: Eukaryota > Metazoa > Arthropoda > Insecta > Diptera > Drosophilidae > Drosophila > Drosophila atripex. Next base: position 273,552 of record JAWNOP010000016.1, read on the forward strand.
TAGGTTTCCGTCATCGTCCTTGCACGCAACTCCTCCAGTCTTAAAACCTTGGGTCAGACGCTTAACCCTCTGATAGAAGTTACGAGCCTCATTCCGGCATCTGCTGCTCTCAATGCTCTCACACTCACGCCTCTCCTGTTCTCTCTTCTTGCGTCTGAAGAGGCGTTTCTCATCTCTCCTCCTTGACCTGTAGACCTCGACAACAGCCCTTGTAGCCCCAGCTTGCAGTGTTCTTCTGTAGGCGGCGTCTTTTGCAGCTGTAGCGTCGCGACACTCCTGGTCGTACCATGGATTCCTCGTTGGGGTACGCTGGAATCCAATGACCTCTTCTGCAGAAGTTCGCAGGGAGTGGGATATGAGCGCCCACATATTGTTGATGTCTTCAGGTGTTGGAGTTGCTCGGCTCAGTAGGCCTGAGACTTGGGTGGAGAATGCATCCCTTGTCCGTTGTGATTGCAGCTTCCCGATGTCCAGCTTTCTTAACAGTCCTCGACGTGCAACCTTCGCAACACATAGCCGTGTGCGAATCTTAGCTGCAACAAGATAATGGTCGGAGTCGATGTTGGGACCCCGACAGGATCGCACGTCGAGTACGTTAGATGCATGCCTTGCATCGATCACAACATGATCGATCTGATTTCTGGTCAGTCGATCAGGAGAGAGCCATGATGCCTTATGTATGTCCAAATGACGAAACCCAGTACTACGAACTACCATATTATGCGCTGCAGCGAAGCCTATTAATCTGAGACCATTGCTCGAGGTGGTCTCATGTAGACTAAATTGCCCGACGGTGGCACCAAAGATGTCTTCTCGCCCTACCTTGGCATTAAAATCCCCAAGGAGGATCTTAATGTCATGGGAAGGACAGCGGCCATAAGCCCGGTCGAGCTCCGCATAGAAGGCATCCTTGGTGACATCGTCCTTTTCTTCGGTTGGGGCATGCGCGCATATCAGGCTGATGTTGAAGAATTTGGCAGTAATTCGGATCGTTGCAAGTCTCTCGTTTATTGGCAAAAATTGAGAGACCCGACGCCGCAGTCTGGCGCCTACAACGAAGCCACAGCCAAATTCATGCCGTTCTGGATGGCAGCTGTAGTAAATGTCGCAGTTCTTCTTCTTAATACAACCTTGTCCTATCCATCGCATTTCCTGGATAGCAGTGATGTCAGCCCTACATTTATTGAGGGTATCTGCCAGTTGTTGAGCAGCACCTGGTCTGTACAATGTACGTACATTCCAAGTGCATACTCTCAAATCATTGTCCTTTTTACGTGCGCCATGGTCGTCAACGTTAGATCGGTACCGTTCCGAGGCTTCATCTGCTTCATTCACTGAAAGTTTGTTTTCCATGGGTGGATTTCAAGTCCTACGCCACAACCTAGTTTGAAGAGCTAGGACTCTCGTCGCGCGCTTTAGTTTGTCAAACAACGGGTGTTGAATGGCAATCCAGGGAGAACCACGTGGAGGTAGTGCGTCGGCTTGGGGAGAGCAGTGATAAGGATCATGCTGGCATTCACCAAGTTGAATGCAATCAGACACTTTACCTTATATACTCTCCCCCATTCTCCCCCTGATATAAATATTATATATATATATTATGAAGAACAATATGTTTGCTACTTTATTTTCAATTTTCGCATCATTAAATAAGAGACAATTCCAGATGAAAAATATTTCATATTTTTTATGCTAGACATTTCTCAGTATTATTTGAATTGAAAAAAGAGATTGTATATCTTCATTTTTCACATACAAAATTTGTTATGTGAGATAATTGCTTTAATTTTTTATATTATGAATATATATTAAATATATCCAATAATATACCATATGCATACTATTATGTTTAAAAAACAAAATAGTAAACAACTTAATTAGCATAGTCTTACAACCCTCAACCATATGTAGTCCAAGCAGCACTTTAAAATTAATTAAAGTACATAACAGCATGGACTGCGATATGCGTTCAAAATGTCGATGTTCATGTGTCCTGCAGTTCACACGATGACGCACAGTTTGCTGCGTTCTTCATCGACCCATGAGCCGAGTGATCCACCGCTTAGAGTTTTATAAATATATATAAATATATACAAATTCGTCATTTATATTTTTATTGAAAGAAATTAAAAATACACCATTTAACTGGCATATATCAATTCCTTCAATAAATGTATTTTTTATACCTAAAATAATTGTTGCGAAATGTCTTAGTTTTATATAATCAATATAATCAAAATAGTTTATATTGTTTAATATTATATAAAGCATTAACCTGAATATCAGGTACAACAATGTATATTTCAGGTGTTGCATTTATCAATGTATGCGCATAATTTAATATGAACAATACATTCCGCAACGCATGTATATTATGAGTCATATACACGCAATTATATGTATTTAAAGACGATATCGCGTCTATTTTCATATTTATATATCAAAGACAATATTTTGTCTATATTGATATTAGACGACAATTCGTCTATAATTTTTATTTTCAATAATATATTTTTGGGTATTTGGGTAATTTTTATTTCTTTTATTTATTATATATATATATAATAAATATTTATTAACGGATAAGATTCATTCAATAATGATCCTTCCGCAGGTTCACCTACGGAAACCTTGTTACGACTTTTACTTCCTCTAAATAATCAAGTTCAGTCAACTTCTGCGAAACAACCGTAACACACAAGGCGTCACAGTGATCACGTCCGGAGACCTCACTAAATAATTCAATCGGTAGTAGCGACGGGCGGTGTGCACAAAGGGCAGGGACGTAATCAATGCGAGTTAATGACTCACACTTACTAGGAATTCCAAGTTCATGTGAACAGTTTCAGTTCACAATCCCAAGCATGAAAGTGGTTCAGCGGTTTACCCGGACCTCTCGGTCTAGGAAATACACGTTGATACTTTCATTGTAGCGCGCGTGCAGCCCAGGACATCTAAGGGCATCACAGACCTGTTATTGCTCAATCTCATTATTGCTAGACGCAATTTGTCCATTTAAGAAGCTAGTATCCTTATAATGGGACAAACCAACAGGTACGGCTCCACTTATATAAACACATTCAAACACAATAAACATTTTACTGCCACCATGAATGAAGGCTATATAAGCTTCAACACCATAATCCTGAAGATATCTATTTAATATATTTGAGTCTCGTTCGTTATCGGAATTAACCAGACAAATCACTCCACGAACTAAGAACGGCCATGCACCACCACCCATAGATTCGAGAAAGAGCTATCAATCTGTCTTACACACTTATGTTCGGACCTGGTAAGTTTTCCCGTGTTGAGTCAAATTAAGCCGCAGGCTCCACTCCTGGTGGTGCCCTTCCGTCAATTCCTTTAAGTTTCAGCTTTGCAACCATACTTCCCCCGGAGCCCAAAAGCTTTGGTTTCCCGGGAAGCGACTGAGAGAGCCATAAAAGTAGCTACACCCAATTGCTAGCTGGCATCGTTTATGGTTAGAACTAGGGCGGTATCTGATCGCCTTCGAACCTCTAACTTTCGTTCTTGATTAATGAAAACATCTTTGGCAAATGCTTTCGCTTAAGTTAGTCTTACGACGGTCCAAGAATTTCACCTCTCGCGTCGTAATACTAATGCCCCCAAACTGCTTCTATTAATCATTACCTCTTGATCTGAAAACCAATGAAAGCAGAACAGAGGTCTTATTTCATTATCCCATGCACAGAATATTCAGGCATTTGAAGCCTGCTTTAAGCACTCTAATTTGTTCAAAGTAATTGTACCGGCCCACAATAACACTCGTTTAAGAGCACTAATGCAGGTTTTTAAATAGGAGGAACATATGAAAAAATACAAGTATTTAAACATATATAAGAACTCCACCGGTAATACGCTTACATACATAAAGGTATAGTACTAACTACAATTGTATGTTGTACTACCCGTATGAAGCACAAGTTCAACTACGAACGTTTTAACCGCAACAACTTTAATATACGCTATTGGAGCTGGAATTACCGCGGCTGCTGGCACCAGACTTGCCCTCCAATTGGTCCTTGTTAAAGGATTTAAAGTGTACTCATTCCAATTACAGGGCCTCGGATATGAGTCCTGTATTGTTATTTTTCGTCACTACCTCCCCGAGCTGGGAGTGGGTAATTTACGCGCCTGCTGCCTTCCTTAGATGTGGTAGCCGTTTCTCAGGCTCCCTCTCCGGAATCGAACCCTGATTCCCCGTTACCCGTTGCAACCATGGTAGTCCTAGATACTACCATCAAAAGTTGATAGGGCAGACATTTGAAAGATCTGTCGTCGGTACAAGACCATACGATCTGCATGTTACCTAGAGTTCAACCAATATAACGATCTTGCGATCGCTTGGTTTTAGCCTAATAAAAGCACATGTCCCATAAGGTTCATGTTTTAATTGCATGTATTAGCTCTAGAATTACCACAGTTATCCAAGTAACTGTTAACGATCTAAGGAACCATAACTGATATAATGAGCCTTTTGCGGTTTCACTTTTAATGCGTGTGTACTTAGACATGCATGGCTTAATCTTTGAGACAAGCATATAACTACTGGCAGGATCAACCAGAATAATGTTTATTTCTTGATATATTATTTTTGTTTTGATATTTAGAAAAAATAATATTGCAAATATTTGTATGTATATTAATAACGAATTTGGCCAATTATTAAATGGCATTCAATATTCGTTCTTTGTTAATTAAATGAATATATAATATATATATATATATATATTATTTTATATTTTGGCTTTATAAACCAAACCCGTAAAAACCAACGATTAAAAAAGCGGGTATATATTTGCTACAATGACACCATAACACCATTTTATAATACATTACATAATATTATGCATATATTTAATTCTAAAATATCTTTTTATATTCACATACAACAATTTGTATATATTCACATATATTTATTTGCTTAATATTATAATAATATTAAAGCAATTGTATTTTGATAATAAATTTAAAATTTATTTTCTTTGTATATATAGATTAGTTTTATATAATATAAAACTAGGCACTTTTATATTGTTATATTGTTATATAAAAGGAATTACATATTTTGCTACATACAATATATATTAAATTTTTTCGTAAATTGTGGTATTTATATATTTTCTCCCCTCCACTTTAAATATTGTTTTAGTGTTTTAAATATTTCCATATAATATAAATTTTATACTATATAGGCAGACCGACACCACCTACCATATATACCTTTTTGAGTCGCGATCGAACCTCCGAACGGAACAGACGTGCCTGCTGCGCGCTCCGAGCCAAAATTCACCGAATTGTGAAATTCGCCGGGAATTCGTGGAAATCAGTGCCCCCGTGTGGGAAACTAAAAACTTAAAGTGAGACTAAACTTTGTGACAGTGACACTAATACTTTTCCGGAAAACTCGATTTTCCATGTGAAATTACATTCAAGCGCGTGAAAAATCTTATCTTTTCGTGGAAATCAATAGAAGAAAAAAAAACAATTTTCTGTGAAATTGCTGCCGAAAGAGACGGAATTTAGTGCCCCCGTGTGGGAAACTAAAAACTAAAAGTGCAACTAAAAATTTAGTGACAGCGACACTTATATTTCGATATTATCCAAGTGCGTGAATATTTTCATATTTTCTTGGAAATCAACCGAGACAAAAATTTAATAACAATTTTCTGTGAAATTGTGCCGGCAGAGGCGGAAATTTGTGCCCCGTGTGGAAAACTAAAAAACATAAATTTAGTGACAGTGACAATTTTATTACCACGGGAAAATTCGTTCTCCTATGTGTGAGCATCCCAACGTGCGTGAAAAATTTTCGTGGAATTCTGTTTTCCAAGAACTTAAGCTAACGAACTCGAACTCGGAGGTTCGCACCAACCGGCGTTTCGAACAAATTCGGTTCGAAGCAACCGGCGCATCGAACAAATTTGGTTCGAAACAACTCGCGTCTCGAACAAATTCGGTTCGAACCAACTTGCGTCTCGAACATATTCGGCCCGAAACAACCAGCGTATCGAACATATTCGGCTCGAACCAACTAGCGTCTGGAACGTATTTGGTTCGAATGAACCGGTTCTAGAACATTCTCGGTTTGATCATCGGCGTGTCAAACAAATTCGTGCCAACTCGAACCCCAACCGACGCGCGGCCATGGCTACACCTAACAGCCGCCCGCCGTCCCCCGACCAACTAGAAAAACCAAAATGGCAAGTGGCCAGTCCATCGCGGAAGCGCGCCCCTCCCCGGAAAAAGACCAACGCATCAGCCATCGAATTGTCCAGCTCGGACAGCGAGCCGGGCGAATTAAAAAGAAAACCGGCAAAAAAACGCAACGTTAATAAAAGCCCCGATAAACCCAGTACCAGCGCTGCTGCTCGTGCCAGGTTAGAAAAAATTAATAAAACAACCAATCTGGAGAAGAATTATTTTGCGGCCCTATCGACTGACGACGACAGCGATAGCGAGGACGACGGAATCACCGACAGCGACATGGAGGTTGACGGTATGAAGAAAAAAGATGACAAAAAGACCAAGCGAGCTGCGGAAAAAACGGCAAAAATCATCAAGCCGCCCCCAATTTTTATCCCGGACGTATCCAGCATCAAGGGCCTCTCCAAAGACATTTCCCGCGTCTTAGGCGAGGATGTTGAAGTGACCTACAAGGCAAGCGCAAACAATACTATTCGCGTCATGACTCCAGACAAGGATGCTTATTCAGCACTAAAAAAGTTCCTGAGCGAAAAAAATCTTCGGTTCCACACATTCCAGCCCCGAGACGAGCGCGCTTATCGGATCGTCGTTAAAGGCCTCCATTTCTCCACCGACCCGGTCGATATTAAGGAGGGTTTCAGCCGCCACGGACACAAAGTCAGGGATATACATAATCCCACGCAAAAAGGTACGAAGAAGCCACTAAACATTTTCTTTATAAACCTCGAGCCTGCCGTAAACAACAAGGAGGCCTTTCAAGTCAAGCGGCTATGCAGCACGGTGGTAACGGTTGAGCCACCAAAAAAATTCGACGATGTGCCCCAATGCCATCGTTGCCAGGGCTTCGGGCACACGAAGCGGTACTGCCATCTGGAGTACAGATGCGTAAAGTGTGGAGATAATCACCCATCGTCCGAATGCACAAAAATCGCCAGTGAACCAGCTGTCTGCTTCCACTGCGGCGGGCCACACGCGGCCTCTTACAAGGGCTGCCCAGCCTACAAAAAGGCAAAGAGCACGTTTGCTCCCAAGCAGTCTGCCCCAAGAAGCCAGCAACATCAATTCAGCAAAACTAACCCCAACATCAGCTATGCTAGCGCAGCCAAAAATGGAGCACCTCAATCCGACTTCAACCCCAATTCCGATCCCAGCCTCCCAGGTAATCCAATGGACGCCCTAATGGCTAGGATGGAATCTATGTTTGAGCGCATGATGGAGAAGGTCATGAGCCAAATGGCCCAAATGATGGCCACCGTTTGCAAATCCTTATGCAAGCGGGATTAGATATAACCATATGGAATGCTAACGGCCTGGTAAAAAGTAGGCCAGAGGTCGAGCTGTATTGCAGGACCCATCAAGCAGACGTTCTCCTCATATCGGAAACGCATTTTATCAACAGATCCTACCTGACTATTAGAGGATACGACCTCATTGCCGCTAACCACCCGAATGGTAGAGGCCGCGGGGGCGCGGCCATCCTTATTCGCAGCTGCATCAAGTACGAAGCACATCCAGCCATATGCGTAGACTGGGTGCAATGTGCCCAAATTAAAATCTCTACTACCAACGGAGATATTACAATCGCTGCCGCATATTGCCCCCCCAAGCACAACATCCACGAACAGGAATTCGGCTTACTCCTGGATTGCCTCGGCCCCAAGTTTATAATCGGAGGGGACTTTAATGCTAAACACCCCTGGTGGGGCTCCAGGATTAGGAACCCTAAGGGCTCGGCCCTATACAGGCAGATTCAGTCCCGAAATTTGAGCTGTCACGCGACTGGTGCACCCACATACTGGCCTACGGATCCACACAAAATCCCAGATGTCCTGGACTTCGCCATATCCGGAGGTCTGGATTCTGCCGGAATCCAGGCGAGAGAAGTAGAAGACCTCTTCTCGGACCACAGCGCCTTCGCCGTATCACTTTTCACCCCAGCCTTGCTTAGGTCAGCCCGCAAAAAGCTGATCTACAAGGCAACAGACGTCGATAAGTACCAATCATACCTCAACAACGTAACCAACCCCAGCCCGACACTTGACTCCCCGTTTGACATTGATACAGCTGTAGAAGAGTTAACCGCCCATATCCAGGCGGCAGCCTCTGAAGCAGCACCAAGGCCCTCCAACCGCCCAAGAGCCACTGACAGGGACATCCACTTCTGGAGCCCAGAGGTCGAAGTACTCAAACTTGAAAAGCGACGACTCCGGAGAGTGTGGATGCTCTCGAGGAATCCGCTGGAAAAAACCGCCTACAATAGAGCGACCAAATGTCTGTCAGAAACGCTGGCCAGACTGAGAAAGCAGGCCTTTGACGGGTTTGTCGAACAACTCGAGCCAGGTGACCCTCAACATAACTTATGGCGAGTCACCAAATGTATAAGACGACCACTGGAAAGAATCCCACCTGTACAAAGAACCGACGGTAGCTGGTGCAGATCGGAGATGGACAGGGCCAACGCTTTCGCCGATCATCTCGAAGGTGTCTTTACGTCTTTCGATCGCTGCTCACCTGAAGATGCTGCTGAAACTGCCCGACTGCTAGCCGAGCCTTCCAGGGACGCTGATCCGATACGACTAGTTACCGAGGAGGAAACAGCTGAGCTCATTACCATCATGAGCAACAACAAGGCCCCGGGCGATGATGGTATTAATGCAAATGCATTAAAAATGTTACCATCTCCAAGCATTCAGCTAATAACGAAGATCTACAATAGATGCCTGGAGATAGGATACTTTCCATCCACATGGAAACGTGCCCAGGTAACAATGATACCTAAGCCCGGGAAACCTGAAGCAAGCCTCTCATCGTATCGACCGATAAGCTTGCTGCCTATGCTCTCCAAAATACTGGAACGTGTGTTTCTGAGCAGAGCGCTGCCAGTACTAGACGACGCTGGACTGATCCCCGACCATCAGTTTGGCTTCAGGCGGCGACACGGTACTCCAGAGCAGTGCCATCGGGTCGTGCAGTACATCCTGGACGCCTTTGAAACCAGGAAGTACTGCATGGCCGTCATGCTGGACGTGAAGCAGGCGTTTGACCGAGTCTGGCATCCCGGCCTACTATACAAATTAAAGACTGGCCTACCACGACCATACTTCCAGTTCCTTAAATCTTTCTTGGAAGACCGCAAATTTGCGGTTAGATGCGGCGAGGCCATCTCCGGTCTAAGAGAAGTTCACGCTGGCGTCCCCCAAGGCAGCGTTCTTGGCCCGTTGTTATACAACGCTTACACGGCCGACCTCCCTGTTCTCCAGAGGCCTGACCTTCTTGCAGCAACATATGCAGATGACACCGCTTTCCTCACCACCGCCGACAGCGCCATGGGAGCAGCTGAAACCATGCAAACGCAGCTGGACTCACTCAGCGACTGGCAAAAGCGATGGAATATTGCAGTGAATAGCGAAAAGTCCACCGCCACCACATTTTCTCTCCGCCCAGGCAACTGCCCTCCAGTTAACCTCAACGGCTCCCCAATCCCGCAGGTAGACAATCCCAAGTACCTGGGGTTCACCCTAGACCGAAGGCTCACCTGGAGGCCCCACCTAATAAAGAAGAGGAAGCAGGCAGATGAGAGACTTCGATCCTTCTACTGGTTAATGGGTAGAAGATCGAAGCTCAGAACCTCCTCAAAACTTCTCATCTACAAGGCCATAATACGCCCAATCTGGACGTACGGCATACAGCTCTGGGGCACAACAAGCAAGACGAATGTACGTACCATTCAAACGTTCGAAAACAGAGCCCTTCGAATTGCCACTGGGGCCCACGTCTTTCATGACAACCGAACCATCCACGAGGTTCTCAATTTTCCTTGGGTCAAGGACGAGATTAAAAGAAGCAGCGCAAGATACATGCAGAGGCTCCATGACCACCCGAACCTGTTGGCCATCTCTCTGCTGGACAACAGCGAGCAGCCCAGAAGACTTCAAAGGACGCACCCGCTGGACCTCCCCTGGATATCCTAACAATAGCCTTTAACTACCATAAGCTAAGCTAACATACTTCCCTAATTAAACTCTAACTTTAGTTCTCCAAAATTAATTTGTAAATTATCTATAAGCGAAGTTCAAGTTATAACATTTAATGGTTGTCCCTAACGGACAGTTTTAAATAAAAGATAACCTGCTATTACAAAAAAAAAAAAAAAAAAAAAATATATACCTTTTTGACCACGCTTTCGTAAAATGTGGTATTTATATATCTTCTCCCCTCCATTTATAATATTATTTTGGTATTTTAAATATTTCCATATAATATAAAATTTATACTATATAGGCAGGCTGACACCACCTACCATATATACCTTTTTGACCACGCTTTCGTAAAATGTGGTATTTATTTGTCTACTTCCCCTCACCATAAAATACTCATCAGTATATTTTTAATATCCATATGATATATATATATTAAAATATTTATTTCAATATATATTTCATATCCATATGAAAATATATTAATATTTTCATTTTTCTATACCTTATATATTTTTCATATATATAGATATTTTCATATCCATATAAAAATTTTTTCATAATTTTCATATCTATATAAAAATTTTTTCATAAATAATATTTGATGAATATTTCTTCAATATACTTAATATATTGATATATAATTCATATAATTGCTACTTTCATATCAATATATATAGATATTTTCATATCCATATAAAAATATTTTAATATAATATTTTTCATATATTATATAAGTAGGCCGACACCACCTACTATATATACCTTTTTGACCTCGATTTCATAAAAACGGGCAGTTATTCATATATTTTCTTGATTTCTCTAGATTTTCATAAACTTGATATATTTTCATATATATCGTATATATAGATATTTTCATATCCATATAAAAATTTTTTCATAAATAATTTTGTATGAATATTTTTTCAATATAATTAATATATTGATATATAATTCACATAATTTCTTCATTTTCATATGATTTCATATGAATATTTTCTTTATTGATATTTTCATAACCATATATATGGATATTTCCATATACATATAAAAATTTTTTCATATCCATATATATGGATATTTTCATATACATATAAAAATTTTTTCATAAATAATTTTGTATGAATATTTTTTCAATATAATTAATATATTGATATATAATTCACATAATTTCTTCATTTTCATATGATTTCATATGAATATTTTCTTTATTGATATTTTCATAACCATATATATGGATATTTCCATATACATATAAAAATTTTTTCATATCCATATATATGGATATTTTCATATACATATAAAAATTTTTTCATAAATAATTTTGTATGAATATTTTTTCAATATAATTAATATATTGATATATAATTCACATAATTTCTTCATTTTCATATGATTTCATATGAATATTTTCTTTATTGATATTTTCATAACCATATATATGGATATTTCCATATACATATAAAAATTTTTTCATAAATAAATTTTTATGAATATTTTTTCAATATAATTAATATATTGATATATAATTCACATAATTTCTTCATTTTCATATGATTTCATATGAATATTTTCTTTATTGATATTTTCATAACCATATATATGGATATTTCCATATACATATAAAAATTTTTTCATAAATAATTTTTTATGAATATTTCTTCAATATACTTAATATATTGATATATAATTCACATAATTTCTTCATTTTCATATGATTTCATATGAATATTTTCTTTATTGATATTTTCATATCCATATATATGGATATTTCCATATACATATAAAAATTTTTTCATATCCATATAAAAATTTTTTCATAAATAATTTTTGATGATTATATTGATATATAATTCATATAATTAATCATATGAATCTTATAATGTTGATATTTCTATATCCTTATATGTGACATTTTATTTATCTTCATTATAATAAAATGAAATATTTGTATAATATTTATACAAAAGTTTTCATAGGGACATGAAAGTCGTATGCGTTTAACGTGAGCACCTGCCACGTTGGCTTAATCTCACGGCCCCCTTGGGCTTGGGATATGAAACTATGCGTCAATCAACGCCCCTTTGGAACCATGTTCCGCCGGATACCGAATGAAAGTCAATCTGTTCAGGTCATGACTTAATCCTCGGTTAAGGATGGAGGCCTATCTAAACCTCTTCCGATCTGTGGGATCACGGCACCCGGTTGTATAACGCAACTCCACGTCGAGCCAGAAGGCTCTACCCGCATTTGGGTAATAAACCACAACCACCACGTAGCTCCCAAAAGGGGCCTCAACCATAGCCAGGACGGAACAAGTTCCGTGGGCGCTGGCTCCCGTGGTACCAGAAATTATCACAGCCTCCGGTCAGGCGCCGTGCCAACAAGGACACTACCGATTTTGACTCCAGAACAGTCACGGGTCGGTGGCCCCGGATAGAAGGTACATAGCTGCTCGGAATAGATTATGAGGTGGCCGAAAAGGCCAAATCATAAGGTGGTACAGTTTTATCCACCATGTTCATGGACATGGCTTTCTCACTGTTCGGAGGCGAGGACTATTCCTTCCTCTTCCGCAAACCGCGGCATTTGCTGCTGGTCAAAGACCAGACCGCTCGAAGGCGGCCAGCTATGTTCCCAACAACCCCTAAGGGCTTGTGACAAGGCGGAGTTGGAGCACCATCTCCGTGAGTCCTCATCACCCGTGGTACCAGAAAAGTCCTCTGGTCAGGTTCGTGCAACTAAACGAAGCACTCCCAGTTTCAGCTACCATGAAGCTCGGGGACTGGTCACCCCGGCGGCGGGCGAAAACCCGGCGAACCTTTCATACACCTATTCACTCGATCCTGATTCACACACCATTCACCCCTAACACATCTCGGCATCTACAAATCAACGCATTCGTCGACGACTGAATACGGCTCTCGCAAACACATTCAACCTGCCTATCCTATCGCTCGTGGAGAGCACTTGACTAAAGTCAAAGTCCCCCCCAGCCTGAACCACACCCAGAGCCCCCAGATCACGAAGATCGTCATACAACGGACACTCACAGAGAACATGTTTCCAGGTCTCGTCTCCCGAGCCACACTGGCATTCCAGACTGTCTGCCAGGTACCGACTATGCAAGAATGCATTCAGTGATCCATGGCCAGTCAAAAGGAACCCGGCGCTGAGGTTAAAACCAAAGTCCGGTCGGTCGACAACAAACGAGACATCTGAAATGAACTCGTAAGTGGCCCGCCCATTCTCACTATCGTCCCACCGGGCTTGCCAGTCCGACAGGACACATTCATGCAACATAGACTTCCATTCACTTGGCCCTAATCTCTCCACGTTCCCCCCAGACATTTCACGATACAACCATTCGTTCTCCAGCAATGGCAGCCCCTTCTTGAGCTTGTAGCTTACGGCTCTACGCCGTATCTCCAAGTCAAGGGGAACTGCTCCAAACAGAACTTGCAATGCCTCCGTAGAGACAGTGCGACACACAGGCATACACCCCAACAAAATCAACCTTTGCACACTGTAAACTTTCTTTCTGCCTACAGCAGTCAAGACTGCATCGCTCCACACAGGTGATCCGCTTGTTGCGCAAGCAACAAAAAGACCACCATATATGATGCGAACAGCTCTCCTGCTAAGGCCCCATTCACTTCTCAAAACTCGGCGCATTTTCCCAACCGTACTGGCCACTCTGACAGAAGGCATTCGTCTACCCGCGAGACTCGTTGCGCCAAGCTCAGACCTGAAAGGTCCTCGCCATAGAGCCAGTCGTCCCCCTCCAACGGGTATCCACGCTTCAACTTGTACTTGACTGCTATTTTCATAGCGGCCAAGTCAAGAGGCGGGGCTCCAGCAAGCACTTGCAGTGCCGGGGTCGACACTGTGCGGCATACTGGGAGGCATCCTAAAAGGATCAGCCTCTGGCAGGCAAGAAGTCGCCTCCTGGCTACAACTTGCCTCGTCGTCGTGACATACCATACCGAGGCACCAAACAGTGCACAGGGCACCATGAGTCCGGCATATATGGTCCGCCTGGCCCGAGGACTGAATCCCCAGTCAACTCGCAGCACACGCGCCAATGCTCCTACGACTCCGGTCATTCGCTGACGCAGCGACGCGATGTGCATGAAGAAATTCATGCGCTCGCTGACCGTGATGCCAAGGTACCGGCAGCTGCTGACGTACGGGAGAAATGGTCCAGCAGATCTCACCGACGGGGTGCGCGCGAAGGCACCCTTCAGCAGCATGATTACCGTCTTGCTGGTGGAAATGGTGACACCAATTTCCGTACCCCACGCTTCAACGATGGACATCAGTTGCGTTCCTTTGCTCTCCAGCACGGCTCGGGAATTACCTTCGACGAGAAGAAGCAGGTCATCCGCATACGCGCTGAAAGCGCAGTATGGCTGGAGGCGCCGGAGCAGGACATCCATCAGTAGATCCCAAATGAATGGGCCACTAATGGATCCCTGCGGGCAGCCTCTAGTTACTGGAACACTCACGGTTCCAGAACTGCTTCGGATCTCTGCTCTTCTGTCTGAGAAGAAGCTCTGCCACAAGCTCAACTCTCGGCATCCCAAGTCGGCGAGCCGACGCAGTGCAGCACTCCATTCGACGTTGTCGAACGCACCCTTGAAGTCGACGAAGATCCCGAGCACGTATCGCGCCGGGCTGGCGGCGACACTGCTCTTCACGTGCCTCCAAGCGTCGTCGACACATCGTCCTTGGCGAAATCCGAACTGCCATCTGCATCCTTCCGGAAGAACTTCTCTCACACGATCAACCATGATGGCCTCAAGCACCTTGCCAAATACTGGCAACAGGCATATCCCACGGTACGACGAGGGTTCGCACCTATCCTTGTCGGGCCCCTTGAGTAGCGCCACTACACGTGGACACTTCCACTCTCGGGGGAAGTAGCCCGACTGGATGCAACGGGAATATAGTGCCGTCAGATACTGAGGTATGGCGCGCCACACTGCTTTGCAGATAGTGCCATTGATGCCGTCCATGCCGGGAGAGCGTCTGCTCTTCAACCTGGCGACACAAGCATCAACCTCTACTTCCTCGAGGGCCGGTGGGACCTCCTCCGCTCCGGCAATCGGTGCATCAGACTCCGCAACTGGGAAAAAGTTACGGAGGAGCACACGCGCACAATCACCCCAATCGGTGATTAGCTCGCCATCAACGCGGAGGCACCCAATCTCCGTGCACTTTCTGCGTCCTCGGCAGATCTTGTAGACGCGCCCCCAGGGATCGTGTGCGTTTTCTCCCACGAAGCGTCTCCAACTCTCCTCCTTCGCCCTTAGGATGAGCTTCTTACAGTCGGCTGAGGCTTGCCTCAGCTCGACTGCGAGCAGCTCAGCCGCATCGCCGTCTCCACGACGACGAGCGTTTTGAAGCCGGCGGCGAAGTCTCCTGACTTCGCGTCTCACCGTGTTCAGGCTAGCGGTCCACCAGCCTGGCTTCCTTCTCCTAGGCGATCTCGGCGTCCTCCTTCCCAGCGCAAGGTCACACACATCGTGGACCATGCCGCGCAGGGAAGAGACTTGCTGGTCCAACGGCGACTGTGAGAAGTCTTCCGGAATATCGGCTGCCCGTCTTACCATCTCCTGTTCGAACAATCGCCAGCGAGCATTGGAGATGTTCCAGGACGGCACAGGAGCTAAGCTCTCAACTGTGCGCGTGGTCGTTGGTGTTGCCACAACAGTGATCATGTTATGATCACTCAACTCCCACTCGTCCACTCTCCACTCGAATGTGGCCCACATCGATGCTGCATCGTTGGCGATCGTCACGTCGATATCACTACGCGCACGGTAGTTATCGAACGTGAACACCGGGCTAGGCTGGTTGAGGGCAACGGCTCCTTTCTCCAGCATCCACTCAGACAGCAGCTCACCCCGGCTATGGTTTGCTTGTCCCTCGGGATTCCGAGGGAGTTTGCTAAACCAAAGGGGGGATGCTGCGTTCGCGTCGAGTCCCAGGATAGCGGGGGTTCTGCTGGCCTGCAGCAGGACCGCATCCATGTACCTGAGGTACGGCTCCAGCTCGGTGTCGAACTGGCAGTATACGGAGCAAAGGAAGATTGAGCCAAAACTCCTTTTAACGCTCACGCATACGCCATAGTCGGTGGTAAGCGGCTCCATTGGCATGCAGATGACATCCTGGTGATCCACGAGGATGGCTGCCTTGTTTCTCCGGTCGGTGTATATCCTCATTCCATCCGGCAGCGCATCACTCGTCCCGCTACCAATGTATGGCTCCTGCAGCAGTGCAAACAGACATCCGGACTCCCTCAGGCGGACTGCGAGCTCAATAGTCGCAGCCCGACCTCGACCACAGTTTGCTTGGATGAACCTAAACATTAATGTCTAGAGTTCACCCTCGCCAGCACCGCCGCATACACCGGGCAGCTCGGGGACAGCATGCTGTGGCCCGAGGGATGCCCGTAGAAACGGCAATTCCGGCAGTCCACCGGATTGGTGCAGCTTCGCGCACTGTGGCCGGACTGTCCGCATTGCCTGCAGACATTGTCCTTCTGCTTGCACTCTGCCACCTTGTGGTTGAAGCCAACACACCTGTGGCACGCGTACGTTCGCACAAGGGCCCTGCATCGGTAGGAGAACCACTTAATGTAGATCCGCCCACCTTCCAGCAGATCTAGCACCTTTGGCTCGCACTCCAGCGTGACACTAACCGTGGCTCCGTCGGCTACCGTCCAAGGCTTACTGTCCAGGTGGACAGCCTTGCGGAACTCCGCCTCCGGGATGTGTTCACGGAGGTTGTTGGCATACAACTCCGCCATAAACTCCTCCGGAGCAATCTGGGTGGCGACATCCTGGACAACAAGTTTAGGTCGCTGCGCAGCGTTCGGCTTGACCTCGAGGCCAATCTCGCCGAACTTCTTGCTGGCAACAACCTTCCTTATCTCGCCTGACGAGGGGGTGCGGATGATGGCACCGCCACGCGCAAGCCCTCTCACCTCGTGCACGCGAACTCCCAGCGAAGGGGCAATCTCCCGGCGCACCTTTTCGGCAACCTCTTTACCCGAAAGATTCGGGTCATTGCTCACCACCACGGCCGACCACGTGTCACGTGGTTTTCGCGGCGCTGGTACGGGAGCTACGGAAGGTGCTGGCAGGCTGGGATATGCTGCCGCATACCCAACAGGTGGCCGAGAGGCTACAGCCTGCTGCATCGATGGCATCTGAGCCGGCGGCGGTGGCAGCGGCGTCGCCGCACGCAGTTTGCTGGATTCCTCCAGCACTGCATTGCGCACCATCAACGCCTGGACGATCGTGTCGTACCGGCTGATGCATCTCATCAGCGCAGTGGCCTGCTGAGCGCTCATCAGCGACTCCACCACCAGGGTCACAAACGTGTCCTTGATGCTGGCCGCTTCCTCCAGGACGCCGTCAGCTCCGTTCTTGATGATTCCATCAAGAGACCGCATCGAGATGCGAGATGGCTCCGGGACGGCAGCGAGGGTCTTAGCGACGACATCGGCGGCTGCGTCAGCAACAGCGGCGGTTGCGTCGGCAGCTCCAGCAGCTCTGTCGGCAGGGGCAACGAAGACGGCAGCGTCGGCGGCGGCAGCAGCGGTGGCAGCGGCGGAGGCATCAACAGCCGAGGCAGCTGGAATCACCGGCGTCTCCAATGAGGAGAACGATAGCTCCTCCAGCACCCCGACTGGCTCCGGTTTTCCCGCACCAGTTACGGCAAGCAGCTTGGCCTGCGTGGGAGCCGATATGGTTGTCGCCCTGGACTTGCGTCCACGACGACGTCCCCTGGCTCCAGTCGCACTCTCCGCACGGCTGCTTGCTAGGCTGCTGACGGAGAGCTCACTCTCCGACATGGCGCTCATGGCGCTCATAGCGCCCTTCTCCAAATTCAGCACCGCCTAAAGAGCTGCTGAGAAAATATGGGAGCCAGAAAATATGCAATAGATATTCCAACAAGGCAGCCCAAAAGTATGCCTCAAAAGTATCACTGAAGTGCGCGCAAAAGCACACACCAAAGTTTTACCAAGAGAGCACACTTAAGCTCACCGAAAGCACGGCAAAAAGCACAAGCGAGAGCACTCTCAAAGCTCTCTCTCAAGCTCTCTCTTGAGTACTCTCACCAATACTTTCGCACTAAAGCTCTGACCAGAACCACTCACCGAGCTTCTGCAGTGGAAAATTTCCACCACGTGCAGACACGTGCAAAAAGGAAAAACACCTTTTTCGCGTGAAAAACTTAATTTCCCGAGACGAAAATAGCACCAATCGATTCGCGTTGTTAACACGCGAATTTTGAAACTAAATTTAGGTCTCTACGACACCGTTTTACCGGAGAAAAAATGAATTAATACGGAGCACTCCAAAAACACGTCCGACGTTAATCCATTCATGCGCGTCACTAATTAGATGACGAGGCATTTGGCTATTTTTTTTTTTTTTTTTTTTTTTTTTGTTCGCTGAGGTAAGGAAATCTTCCAAAGATACGTAGTCTGGATATTTTGCTGATGTTATTTGCTATTATGATCCATTTATGACTACGTTATGCCCGATTCATCTTAAGATAAATCTTAAGACGCCTACGTGCTAAAACCTTCCTCTTTTCTATTTCTGCGAATTTTATGCCGTTTTTTGATGTTATGCTACGGCAGCAAGCTTATATTTGAACCCAGGCTTTGGTTAAGTCCAATCACGGGTGTACCCCGACAGATACATGAACTGCCGCCAGCTCCAGAGACCACCACTGATTACCCGGACACTGATGATATTGCTATCACCAGAGCTGAGGAGGTCTGAGGCGATCAACCGTTTTACCGATTGGCCGCTCCATATTCCTCTCCAGTTCACAGTGGCGGAATGGAACTCAATGTCTCCAGCTCCGAAAAATCTCCGCAAATTTGTCCGTATGTCCGGTGTCTCGTACTTCTCGACTTTACGCTGATGCGCTTGGTCGAGAGAATGTCCGTCTGTCACAACCTGCACGTCAATCACATAAATGTGATTTTGTCGGATAGCCACCAGGTCAGGTTTATTCAGTCCGGTTTCGCCCTGCAGACTTGGTTCAACATGAACGACGCAGCCTTTTCGCTCAAGTCCCCGCTTGAGAAAATTTACTACGCCGTCGTGCCGAGCTATCCTCCTCCCATGAGTTCTATAGCATTGCTGCAAGATGTGGTTTGTTGTTTCGGGAGCATCACATCCTGCACGGCACCGTCTTCCCAATTCGTGCCTTCCCCTCGTGGTACGAGACCTTGAGGGTAGGGCATTTATCCGCAGTTTGATACCATCAGTATATTCCTTTCCTGTTAGCAAACGCGTGGGCTGACTAACCCACCCGTGTTGCGGAGCAAAACGCTCTGCTTCACGGAGCCCGCAACCATCAACAGACGTGTGCAATCTATTTGCCAAGTACGAATCTACCTGTGAACGGGTTAACAGTTCTTGACTTCCAGCCTTAAGCCTGTCCCGGGCCCTCCGCATTTCTTCCTCCACGAAAGAGCTGGCTACCTCGGATCGCTCGAGGTGAGGCCATTTTATACCGCTCAATCGCTTCAGTCGAAGCATTGGTGCTATCCATCTTAGAGATGGTAACCCGAGACCCCCACTTCTGTGAGGGGCATGGAAAAAAGAAACTGGTACGTCCACCGGAAGCCCCAACCACTTCCGTGCGGTATATCGAACTAGTTTGTCAAACTTCTTCAGAACGCCTATCGTCACACTCCCAAGGGTAAGCTTGTGATAGAGTTGTGGGATAAGAACGGTCCGAAGGGCAAATAACTTCTGTTGTGGTTTCAGGGGGGCCCGAGTCAATCTCAACAGCTTTGAACCGAGGTCCTCTGCTGGATCGTACCGGGCCCGCCCCTCCGCAGTGAATTTGATCCCTAAATACTTCCACTCGTCCGTACGCTTCAATGAAGGACACTCGCGCCCGCCAATCAAAAAGCTCCGCCGTTCCACGACAGTACACTTTTGTTTGGCTTGCCCCTTAACGCTAACAGTGAAACACTTATCAGTGTTAAGGGTGAGACCCACAGAGGAAAGAAAACAAACTGTGGTGTCCAACAATTTCTGAAGCCCCATCGGAGTTTCTGCAAAAAGGACAATATCATCTGCGAATGCTGCTGCGTTTGTCATGGCGTTTCCGACCTTAGCACCGATCTCACTGGGTAAGGACCTAAGCAACCGGTCAATGACCATGTTGAATAGTATGGGAGACAGAGGATCACCCTGTTTCACTCCTCTCGCAGGAGTAAATACCTCTGAAACCCACCCGTTCCCAGCGAGCATTGTGCCGCCGCCCTCGTACGCCTTCCGTAAGTAGTTGATTAAGCCTTTCGGGGCACCATATGAAGCCAATGTGTTGTAGACCGCTTCGTGAGCTACAGCATCAAAGGCCTTACTAACATCGAGGGTCCCGATGTAGCACGATTTATATCGCTTATGATGTTCCCTCAAAACCAAATCAACAATCGTCGTATTATCAGCACACCCATCGGTAGGTAGGAACCCTCGCTGACGCGTATCCCAGTTGATGGCTGCACTCAACCGGGCTGCCAAAATGGCATTTAGTTGCCTAACTATCACCGAGGGGACTGAAATAGGACGAAAGTCTTGCGGTTGATTTGCCGTCGCCTTCTTCGGAATGAAGATGGTTCGGGCCAGACGGATGGAGTACGGTAAATTCTCGCACCAGAGGATTATGTTCATTATGCGAAGCATAATGCCGTCGGGGACACTCCTGGCAGTTCTTGGAGTAATCCCGTCAGGGCCTGGAGAACTGGATAATTTGACTCGTGATGCCCTAAGATCGCGCTGATTTACAGCGGACCATACCCTCTCGATCGTGTGCCCCATGTTTAACGTGGAGCGTTTGATCGAGCTCTGGCTAGGCTGAGTCATAACCTGTCTCCAATATGGCTCCATAATCTCCCGGTTTGGCATTACCGACTCGTCAGCTTCCTCCAGAAGGGACTTTATGCATCTTCCCGGAT
The DNA here is from genome assembly GCA_035045925.1 of Drosophila atripex. Lineage (NCBI taxonomy): Eukaryota > Metazoa > Arthropoda > Insecta > Diptera > Drosophilidae > Drosophila > Drosophila atripex. The sequence goes on from JAWNOP010000016.1 coordinate 294,759, forward strand.
GTTTATCCCAGTTACGCTGAACCCTAGCGTACTGCTGCCTTCTTCGTTGTCTCATATTTCGAGGTTCCGTATGGGACCTCGTCAGAATGTGCGGTTCATTCCGTGTCGGAAAAATTTCCATGAGATAACTGGATAAACGTTGGAGAGTGGTTTCCTGTCCCGAGACCTGCGCATTATCTACGATATTTTGCAGGACCTCGGCTCTCCACCGGGAATCACATACCACAGGAGCAAGCCCCTGTAGTACCCTCAGGATTTCGCTGTTCGTCTGTTCGGATGGTCTGATTGGTCGCGCTGGTGGTGTTGATACTTGGTGGTTTTGCTCACTTGTACTAGGGCGGCGCTGTGAGGTGCTCGGTTCTATAGCTTGAGGGGTGGGAACAGATTGCCCTCTTATCTGTTCCAGTTTTGCCTTGTACTCACCCCTCTTCCGATAAGATGAAATTGCATCGGAACTGCGGTGGGTGAAAATCTCCGCTAGCTTTTTATTCATAAACCGAACACCACTTGCTGTGAGCTCAACCTCCTTTCTCGCCATCATCAACGTTTCTTCTTCAGACCATCTTGCCTTCTTATCGACACGAAGACGGTGTGCATCAAGTTCGTCTTTGTGTCGATGTGACATTTAAGAGAGTCATAGTTACTCCCGCCGTTGACCCGCGCTTACTTGAATTTCTTCACTTTGACATTCAGAGCACTGGGCAGAAATCACATTGTGTCAACACCCGCTAGGGCCATCACAATGCTTTGTTTTAATTAGACAGTCCCCAAGTCCGTGCCAGTTCTGAATTGATTGTTAATTGATAATCGTTATAATTAATAAGAACTAATTGGTTTGACCCAACTAGTATTCTTAAAAATTTTAGCAAGAAAGTTCCACAATTGGATACGTAACTAACTATCCGGGGAACAAGTTACAACCATAAATGATTGAAACTCTATTTACCCAGAACGAGCACATAAACCATATTATTGTTTCCCAATCAAGCCCGACTATCTCAATCTTCAGAGCCAATCCTTATCCCGAAGTTACGGATCTAATTTGCCGACTTCCCTTACCTACATTATTCTATCGACTAGAGACTCTTCACCTTGGAGACCAGCTGCGGATATTGGTACGGCCTGTTGAGAAGTTTGCGTATCCCCACCATAAATTTTCAAGGTCCGAGGAGAAAATATCGACACAACAGTATATGTCATGCTCTTCTAGCCCATCTACCATATCTCTCTGCGAAAGACTTCCATGGTAGTACGACTATAAAACAGAAAAGAAAACTCTTCCGATATCTCTCGACGGCTTCTTTATGGTCGTTCCTGTTGCCAGGATGAGCACGAGGCCCATATTTAATAACAAACGGATACTCAACAGGTTACGGAATTGGAACCGTATTCCCTTTCGTTCAAAATTATTCAAGTATATTATTATATTTTTAATATACATTTATATTATAAATTGCTATATTTTACTTGAAAATTTTCGGCTTTCGCCTTGAACTTAGGACCGACTAACTCGTGATCAACCACTGTTCACACGAAACCCTTCTCCACTTCAGTCCTCCAAGGTCTCATTCGATTATTTGCTACTACCACCAAGATCTGTACCAATAGCAGCTCCATGCAGGCTTACGCCAAACACTTCTACGCATACTATTGTACCTTCCTACTCACTAAAGTTTCAAAATTTATATTACAAGTAATATAAATCATCTACTTTAGCGGTAATGTATAGGTATACAACTTAAGCGCCATCCATTTTAAGGGCTAGTTGCTTCGGCAGGTGAGTTGTTACACACTCCTTAGCGGATTTCGACTTCCATGATCACCGTCCTGCTGTTTTAAGCAACCAACGCCTTTCATGGTTTCTGCATGAGTTGTTAATTTGGGCACCGTAACATTACGTTTGGTTCATCCCACAGCGCCAGTTCTGCTTACCAAAAGTGGCCCACTGGGCACATTATATCATAACCTTAAACTTCATATCAAGAAAGTTAAGGTTCTTACCCATTTAAAGTTTGAGAATAGGTTAAGATCGTTTCGACCCTAAGGCCTCTAATCATTCGCTTTACCAGATAAGATTATTTTATATAACATTAAAATGCACCAGCTATCCTGAGGGAAACTTCGGAAGGAACCAGCTACTAGATGGTTCGATTGGTCTTTCGCCCCTATACTCAATTCTGACAATCGATTTGCACGTCAGAACTGTTTCGGTCTTCCATCAGGGTTTCCCCTGACTTCAACCTGATCAAGTATAGTTCACCATCTTTCGGGTCACAGCATATCTGCTCAAGGTACGTTCCAGTTAGAGGCATAAATAATATAAATATTATTTTACATAACTATATAGAACGCCCCGGGATTGTGTTAATTAGCTATAAAATAGTTAAAAAACTAATCCCATTATTAGTCAAGTTAATTACGCTATTAGGTTTATATCCCAATAACTTGCACATATGTTAGACTCCTTGGTCCGTGTTTCAAGACGGGTCCCGAAGGTATCCTGAATCTTTCGCATTGTTAATCATACAAGTGCTTATAATAAACACAAAAATCAATGATAATTATGCCATTATATAATTTCGAAAAATTAACGCACTGTATTCTTATTAATCTATCAACACTTTATCAAATTAATGACATTTATTCTATGTTAAAATGCAAGCATAATAATTTGAATAAACTATAAGCCATATTTTATGATAAATTTAATATGTTAATAGATTACAATGTCCTTATATGGAA